>JBCEWC010012592.1:0-15734 GCA_038996855.1 Solanum aculeatissimum | reverse complement strand
CTCAAACTATGTCGAGGCCCCCGCCTATCTTATGTAGAGGCTTTGGACCACTATACTCTTATACGTTGGCTTGTTATATTAAGTATTATTCTTATGGAAACTTTGATTATTATTCTTGATTATGAGGATTGCTACTTATTATGCTTATGATATGAATGTTGGGATATGTGAATGACTACGTGCTTATATGGAAAGTCCCATAATCCTAGTGTGCCTCTATAGTGAAATTCCACTCACCAGTCCCCTTAGAGATTATTGCTTTGTGTTACGTGAACTCAGGTTTATCCCATTCGTGAAATTGTCCCCATAGCTTGAGTATCAAGTCTCGAATCCCTTAGAGCTTATGTGTTATGTGCTTACCTGCCTCGTTTCCAAACCGATGATGTGTGTAATGATGCTATGATGGCTTGATCAAGGACTTTTGGGTTCTTCTTCGCCATGTCATATGTAGGCCCCTATCCGGGTCGTGACAAAGATGGTATCAGAGATCTAGTTTTATAAATGATCCTTGGAGTCCAATATGCCGCGTCAAGTAGAGTCTTATTCATGGGTGTGTTGTGCACCATGCCTATGAGTGAGAGGCTATGACGATGTTTTAGGAATTGTCTCATTTCACTTCTTCCTTATATCGTGCCATGAGACTTTACAACATTTCTTCTAAACTCTGGTGTGTTTGTTGCTCTTTCAGAAAATGTCTCCCAAAAGAGATCCTTTCTCCGTCACGCTCCAGAGGTTGAGGAGATAGATCCTCGACCACCGGTTGAGGAACAGGTGTCCCATGCGAAGTTCAGGAATGTTGTCTCCATGCTGGCACAAGCTGTGACCAACCAAGAAAGGTCGGTTAATGTCACTACTCCGACCTCAAGGGTAGGGGACTTCTCGCGTATGAACCCTCCAGAGTTCTATGGTTCTAAGGCCGATGAGGATTCTCAAGAGTTTGTGGATGAACTCACTAAAGTGTTATCGATTATGGGGGTGAGTTTTGAGGAAAAGGCGGAGTTGGCAGCTTGCCTACTCAAGGACGTGGCACAAGTTTGGTATGGTCAATGGCTCATGGAAAGGGTGATGTACGTGAAGGTGGGATGGGAGGAATTCAAACTTAGGGAAGCCAAGATGACCGAGTTTATCAAACTTCGACAAGGTAACATGACCGTGAGGGACTATTCCCTCAAGTTCATAAAACGTTCCAAGTATGATCCTACACTTGTTTCGGATCCCCGTGCAAGGATGCACAAGTTCATCTCGGGTGTTTCGGACTTGGTTGTGAAAGAGTGCCGGACGAAAAATGCTTATTAAGGAGATGGATATCTCCCGGCTGATGACATATGCCGAAAAAATTAAGGGAGAGAAACTTAAGGAAATGAGAGTGCGTGAGGCTAAGAGGGCTCAATTTGATGGTGGGTTCTCAAAATCAAGGAGTGGTGGTGGTGGTTTTGGCCGATTCCAGCAAGGATAAGGTTTGGAGGTGAGAGTTACAAATTTTAAGGCACAAGTTGGGGGTGGTCCCCAAGTTCCTCCATGTGGCGGTGTGGAAAGCATCATGAAGGTGTTTGTAGGAAGGCTACGGATGCTTGTTTTGAATGTGGTAGCATGGATCATAAGGTCGTTAACTGTCCAAGGAAGGTTAGGGGAGAGCAAGTGGCTCCAATTGGTGGTGCTCCTAGAAACCACTGACTTTATTCTCTTCATGGTCGCCAAGAGATAGAGGGAGCTCCGGATGTCGTCACGGGTATGTTACAAACCTCTAACTTTGATGCATACGTTTTTACTTGATTTGGATGAGACGTAGCTTTTGTGACTCCTTTGTTGTCTATTATGTTGGTAGGAGTTCCAAAACCTTGAGGGTTGTATGATTGTGGTATAGTACTTAGGATGGAATTGTGAGGGAGTGTTCATCATATGGTATAGGTTAGAGGTGTGAAGGGCTAGGCTTGAATTGGTTTCGGTGGTTAGTAAGTCCCGAGGGATTGCCTAGATCTTGGTAAGGTGAAATATAGGTTGAATTTCCGTTGGACATGAAGGAGTGATATCCTCATCTTTACCAACTCCACTCAAGCCTAAGATACTAGGTTCTACCTTCTATGGTCCTAATTGCTTGTTATCTTGAGTTTCACGACATTGCATGCATACATGAGATAGAAAACGATTTACATAATGTTTTGACATGAGTTTTGAAAGACTTTTGTTATGATGTATGGTCTCATGAGTTGTGGTTAAAATGTCTCTTGTATTGTGATTGATGTCCTCAAGCGGTAGTTAGAGCACATTCGAGGATGAATGTTCCCAAGGGGGGATAATGTAATGACCCAAAATTTTTTGAAACCTCTCATGGTTGCTCTTTTATTATGTTATACTGGTCATGGTTGAATTTTGGTAGCCACGGGTTGAGTTTAAGTGGCCGAACGCAAAACTGATCATTTTGGAGCCTAGAAAGGCCGTTTGGGCAGTGAGCTTTGAAATAGCATAACTTTTGATGAGGGTTGAACCGTGTGCGCTACTTCATATCAAGTTGAATCTCTTTAATTTATCTTCACAACGCAACTAGTTTCACTCGATTCGGAGTTTGTATGAAAACGTTATGGCCAAACGTGTAGGACTGCCTGAAAATTGGAAAACATTGGAGATAGGCCCTGAAAATGTCCCAAGGCATGGACCACGGTCCGTAAAACTTTGAATGATACATGTGGGGGTCCGTGCTATGGTCTAGTGATATGGGGGTGGCTAGGACCCACCCCTAAACCCAAGTCATGACTCACGGACCACCCCACGGTCCGTGAGACTTTTATATGGGCCGTGAAACTATCCATCTGGTGGGGCAGTAGCTTGTTCATGTTGTGGGATGGTTTTAGGGACTAAGTATGGCTCCATGGACCAGTACACGATCCGTGTGAAGTCATATGGTCCGTGAAACCCCTCGTCCAGTGGTCCAGAAGGTCCTCCGAGAGTTCGCGTTGAATATTTAACAAAGGCAATTTTGATGGAAGATTATACGGCCAATGTGTCACTTTGACGGGCACTGCAGAAGCCGTGTGACACTGTGTTCATTTAAATGGTCCGATTCATTAATGGTAATTTCATGATTTCATTAATTCCTAGGCTCATTTAAGGTATCCTAAAGTCCCCTACACCCCTAAATCAAGACCCTAACTTAATTTTATCCATTCTAAGCCTCCTCCATACACTTTGAAAATTCTAAAATCCTCTTAGCCTCCATTGAAGAAACCTTGAATAAATTGGGGAAGACGACCTAGGCTTGATCAATTTTGCAATTCCTTTGGTGATAGCAAAGTATGTGGGTTTTGATTCAAGGATCTTCTTTCATCATTGAAGACCCAAGAACCCTAACCCTTTAAATTTCGAATTTAAGTTTTCAATTTAGTTTTGAGTTCTTCCATTATTGATTTAGTTTAGTGTTGGGAATTGTATGATGTAGTTTTTAGGTGATTTAAACATGATTTTAAGTTTGAATTTATGAATGTTCATTGAAACCCTTATTGATCAACTTGCATGTCCCTTTTCATGATTTAATTAAGTATGGGTAACTTGCATCATGACTTATTTATGGATTTTCACATGATTTATGACAAATTTCCTTTCAAATTGAGAAATTAAGCTTGAATTCCATTAACCATGTTCTTAATCCTCATTCATGGCATATGTATGATTATTGTTATGATGATAACCTTGATGAATATCTTGATGAAACTCATGTTTTGAATGTAGTGTAAGACTTGTGATCACATAGTCCCTTGATATGGATCTTGGAGCATTTTGGGTGCTTGCACCACTTTGATATGATATGATATGGAGCTACTCTTGTGCATGAAGCATGACATGAAGGTTGGTTTGGCTTTTAGCCCCATGATTCATGATTTTGAACTATGTTAAACTCTTGATAAGTATGCACGAAGTATTTGAAAGTATGTTTGGCTCCTAAGCCCAAGTATGCATGATTTGAAGTTTAAGTGTCAAGTTTTCGTTTATAAGCATACATCTATCTATATGTATACATATTCTTGTGGGATGATGGCTTAGTACCGAGAAGGATTGGAGTAGTAAGAGGGTTATTTCCATGGGTCCCACTCCTTTCCCAAAACTATGGGCCTACATAGGTTGCTACAAAAATGACCAGGTCGTAACGTATGCCCTTGATATGATATGATATGATATATTTTGATATGCTATGTTTTGTAAACCCTTCTGAAATGATCTGGTTGTAAGGAAGGTGGCCATCACACTGAAATGACCGGGTAGTAAGGTGTGGTGAAGATTACCTTTGGCAAGTAGTCTTCTCCGACCCAATGGGAGGTCACATTGGGCATGGTCATGTTGTAGCTCATATGGACTTGTAATGTCGGTTATTGTTCCATCCCCTTTATACTATAGATTATGACATTCATGCATCATGACTTACATGGCATATTGATATATTGTCACTTCCTATATTCATTTCTATATATGTTCCCTTGCCATGTAGGTTGTCATAGACTTATGTGCATGTGTATTTGCATGCCCGCATACTTAGTACTTAATTGTGCTAACCTATATTTTTATCTACATGTTCTAACCATGTAGGGACCGGAGATGATTCCCACCTTCCACTGGACGACGCTTGATAAATCTTGAAGACTTTATTGTGGTAAGCCCTTTTGTTCATGGGCAATAGACACTTCCTATCTACCTAGTAGTTGTTTACTTTTAGTACTTTCATTTTGAGGGTGAGCCTCAAACTATGTCGAGGTACCCACCTATCTTATGTAGAGGCTTTGGACCACTATACTCTTATACGTTGTCTTGTTATGTTGAATATTATGCTTATGGAAACTTTGCTTATTAGTCTTGATTATGAGGATTGCTACTTATTATGCTTATGATATGAAAATTGGGATATGTGAATGACTACGTGCTTATGTGGAAAGTCCCATAATCCCGGTGTGCCCCCATAGTGGAATTCCACTCACCCGTCCCCTTAGAGATTATTGGTATGTGTTACGTGAACTTATGTTTATCCTATTTCTGAAATTATCCCCATAGCTGAGTCCCAAGTCTCGAATCCCTTAGAGCTTATGTGTTATGTGCTTAACTATCGCGTTTCCGAACTGATGATGTGTGTAATGATGCTATAATGTCTTGATCGAGGACTTTCGGGTTCTCCTTCGCCATGTCACATCTAGGCCTCTATTCGGGTCGTGACACGGGGTGGGCTATCTTCACAGGGTCGATACTTCTTTCCACCAGACTATGTGCCTCCATAGGTATGATATGTCATGTTATGTAAATCCTTCCGAAATGGGAGACCCGTAAGGAAGGTGGCCATCACACCGAAATGGGAGACCCGTAAGGTGTTGTGTGTTCTACCTTTAGCAAGTAGACACCCTCATCTCGATGCGGGGGCAATGCATCGGGATTTCATGTACTAGCTCTCATGGATTGTGATGTCGGTTACAATTCCATCCCCTCTATATTAAGTATTGTGGCATTGCATGCATCATGACTTCATGGCATATTATATATAGTCCTTTCTTATATTCGCTTCCATATATGTGCTATTGTCATATAGGTTGCTATAGGTTCATGTGTATATGCATTTGCATGCCCACATACTTAGTGCTTAATTGTGCTAACCCATATTCTTTGTCTACATGTTCTAACCATGTAGGGACCGGAGACGACTTTCACATTCTACCGGACGACGCTTGATCTTGTTGAAGACTTTACTAGTGGTGAGCCCTTTTATTCAAGGGCAATAACCACCGTCTATCTACCTAATTTATATTACGTCATTTACTTTTCTTATGTGTTGAGGGTGAGCCTCAAACCTTGTCGAGGCCCCGCTCATTCATGTAGAGGCTTGTTGGACCATTCTAGACTCTTGTACGTCAACATGTTATGTTAAACTTTATGTTTATGTAATACTATGCTTATTAGCCTTGATTATGAGGATTATCATTTATTATGCTTATGGTTGGAATGTTGGGAATTGCAAATGATTATGTGCTTATGTGGAAAGTCCCATAATCCCGGTGTGCCCCATAGTTGAATTTCCCTTTCCCGTTCCCTTAGGGATAATTGCTATGTGTTAGGTGAGTCCATGTTCGTCCCATTCCCGACAACATCCCCATAGCTTGAGTCCCAAGTCCCAAATCCCCTAGAGCTCATGTGTTATGTGTTTAGCTTCCGCACTTCCGAACAGATGATGTGTGTGATGATGCTATGATGGCTTGATTGAGGACTATCGTATTCTCTTTCTCCATATCATATCTGGGCCCCCTATCTGGGTCGTGACATCTCCCAAGATGGGATGACTTGTTATGTTACCCCTATTTTAGGGTGGCTTGGGATCTACCTGGCTAGTAGTCCTATTCCAAGTAGTAGCTCACGTGGTCTCCCTTGTTGTCGGTTGAGGTCACACCCCCACTATGAATATGTAGGTTTGTATTCATGCATCATGGAACTTCATGTCATATTGGTATAATACTTTTCCTTGATTATATATATATATATATTCTTTCTATACAAATATGTGCCCTCACCATCTAGCTTTGTAGTTAGTTCATGTTCATGTGCATGGCATGCCCGCATACTTAGTGTATTATATGCGTTAACCCATACTCTTGTCTACATGATCTAACCATGTATGGACCGGAGACGACATTCATCCACCGTTAAATGCTTAGTTGAGATCTCGGACTTGTTGCTTGTGGTGAGCCTTATACTTTAAGGGAAAAACACACCTCTTTCTAGCTTATGTTTTATTATGTCTTATCTATCTTGTGACTTGAGGGTGAGCCAAATTATGTCGAGGACCCATCTTATTCTATGTAGAGGCAGTGTTGGACATATTGTATTCTATTGTACGCCGTACTATGTGCTTATTTGAGATGTTATGATTTTCTACGCTTTGTTATAACTACTTACGTTTAAATTATGCTTTGCTTATGTTATTATGATTGGATGGACGGGAGAGTTCTTATTTAGAAAGTCCCTAGTCCCTGCTTGCCCCCATAGCTTGAGTCATACTCACCCTCCCTTTAGAATGTAACTGCTATGTGTTATGTGATTCATACTTATCCCATTCCCGGTGATGTCCCTATAACTTGAGTCTAAAGCCCCAGAATCCCTTAGACTCATGTGTTACTTATTGTATTACGCGCTTCCGAACCAATAATGTGTGCGATAATGCTTGGATGGATTGATCGAGGACTCTCAGATTCTCTTTCGCCATGTCACGTCTAGGCCCTACTCTCGGGTCGTGATAGTGCCGATGAAAGAGGAACAAAACCCATGTAAATGTTTCAAGACCCAAAACATATTTGTTAACCCATGGAAGATTCCACTACAGAACCAAAATTTAAAAAATATATATGTTAAAAGATACAGGATACCACTGTAGAAAGGAAAAAAGCATGTATAACTGGATATAATTTCTAAAGTGAGTGCTCTTTATAACCTAATTTTAAGTTTACTATTATTATATTAATATATTCCTCCTAATGTGTATGATGAACATTTAAGCTTGTACCTGAAACACCTTTGCAATTTCCAGATGCCAATTTAATTATTCAACTTACCCACAAATTAAATAGTCTTAGTTATCAAATATTCCAAAGGACTCCTTTAAAATTTAGGAGAATGATATTTTAAGAAAGCAAGAGGACTAGTTTTTGAAATGATCTAACAGATCATTACATTACCCACCACTAAAATTCATGTTCGTCCTCGAGCATAAGGTTAAAGAAAGTACCTGGAGCTTCGAAGAGATGAGGATATTTAGCACGCATGTTGGATTGTATCTCCCAAGTTGCCTCTCCAACTAAACGGTGCTCCCACTGCTCCTTCACTGAAACAATCTCTTTGTTTCTAAGCTTGCAAACCTGTCAATCCAAAATACTATAGGTTGCTTCTCAAATGACAAGTCTGGTTCTAACACTACTGAATCAAGTGAAAGTACATGAGACTCATCTAACACATATTTTCGAATCATGGAGACATGAAAAACAAGTTGTACAAATGATAAGCTAGGTGGCAAGGCCAATTTATAGGCCACCTCTCTAACTTGCTCCAAAATCTCAAATAGGCCAATAAATTAAGGGTTAAGCTTTCTTTTGTTCCCAAATCGCATTACACCCTTCATGGGTGACACTCTTAGCAAAACGTGACCACCCTCCATAAACTCTAGAGCTCTAACCCTTCTATCTGCATAACTCTTTTGCCAACTCTGGGCCGTCAGTAATCTACCCTGAATCATATGGACCTGCTCCATAGCATCTCTAAAAAAGTCAACATCTAATGAGTCCATATCAGTAGAATCAAACCAACTAATCGAACATCTACACCATCTACCATACAAAGCCTCGAATGGAGCCATCTAAATACTGGAGTGATAACTATTATTATAGGCGAACTTTGCTAAGGGTGAGTGTTGAACCCAATGAGAACCAAAATCGATCACACATGCTCGAAGCATATCCTCCAACACCTGAATTGTCCGCTCAGATTGTCCATCTGTCTGAGGATGAAAGGCTGAAATCATATCCAATTGAGTACCTAGTCCATGTTGTAAGGCCCTCCAAAAATATGAAGTAAAGAGTGAACTCTAATTAGAAATAATGGACACAGGTACCACATGCAGTCTAACTATCTGACTAATCTAAAGCTCAATCAACTTCTCCGTTATATACTTAACCTTGACAGGAATAAAATTGGCAGACTTAGTTAATTGATCCGCAACTATCTAGATAGAGTCATAACCACCCACCATAGTGGGCAAACACACCACAAAATCCATGGTGATCCGCTCCCACTTCTATGTAGGAATGGGTATCCTCTGAAACTCACCTCCAGGCCGTTCGTGCTCACACTTAACCTATTGACAAGTTAAACGCTTAGCCATAAACTCTGAAATGTCCTTCTTCATACCACACCACTAATAATGCTAAATCAAATCATGATACATCTTTGCCGCCCTCGGGTGAATAAAATAACGAGTACAATGAGATTCCTCAAGAATCAATCTAATCAAGTCACCCACCTTGGGCACACAAACCCGACCTCCAATTCTCAAAACACCATCAGGATCAAGTACTACTTCCTTAGCCTCTTCCTTTGGTTACTTTATCTCTGATGAGATATAACTTCTCGTCCTCAAACTGGAGCTCACAAATCTGATCAATCAAGGAAGAACGAGCCTTAATGAAAGAAAGTACACCACCCTCATGTGAAAGCTGTAACCTGACTAGGCCATTAGCTAGACGTTGAACATCCCTAGCCAAAGGTCGCTTCTCCATTCGTATGGCATCTAGACACCCCATGCTAGATGTCTTTCTACTAAAAGTGTCGGCCACCACATTAACCTTCCACGGATGATATAAGATGGTCAAGTCATAGTCCGTTATCAACTCAATCTACCTACGCTGCCTTAAGTTTAAATCTTTTTGACTGAATATATACTGAAGACTCCTATGATCGGTGAAGACCTCACAATAAACACCATACAAGTAATGACCCCACCACTTAAGCACAAACACCATAACTGCTAGCTCTAAGTCATGGATAGGATAGTTTTTCTCATGAACCTTTAACTGTCTAGAAGCATAAGCAATCACTTTACCTCTCTGCATCAACATACCACCTAAACCAACTCCTGAAGCATCACAATATACTGTAAAGTCCACACCTGGCTCAGGTAGTGTTAGAATGGGAGCTGAAGTAAATAAAATCTTGAGCTTTTGAAAGCTCGCCTAACACTCATCAGACCAATGGAAGACTACATTCTTCTGAGTTAATCTAGTCAATGGAGCTGCAATTGAAGAAAGAACCTGAACAAACCATCTATAATACCCAACTAACCCCACAAAACTACGAATCTCACTAACTGAAGTAGGACTGGTCTAACCTCTAACTTCCTCAACCTTAGTTGGATCGACTCTAATCCCCTCTTTGGACACCACATGCCCTAAGAATGCTACCTAATTAAGCAAGAAATCACACTTAGAGAACTTTGCATATAACCTTTCCTCCTTCAACCTCTGAAGTACTATCTGTAAGTGACGAACATGATCAACCTCAGTCTCGGAATATACCAAGATATCATCAATAAATACTATCATAAAGGAATCCAAGTATGGATGGAACACTCTGTTCATCAACTCCATGAATGTTGCATGGGCATTAGTCAACCCAATGGACATCACCAAAAACTCATAGTGGCCATAACGAGTTTGAAAAGTTGTCTTAGGGATATCTGATGCTCTAATCCTCAACTGATGATAACCAGACCTCAAGTCAATCTTAGAGAAGAAAGCCGCTCCCTGAAGCTGATATAACTAGTCATCAATACGAGGAAGAGGATATTTTTTCTTGACAGTCACTTTGTTCAGCTATCTGTAATCAATACACATCCTCAAAGACCCATCCTTCTTCTTCACAAACAAGACCAGAGCACCCCAAGGGGACACGCTAGGACGAATAAACCCTTTGCTCAATAAATCTTGAAGTTGCTTATTTAATTCTTTCAACTCAGCTGAAGTCATTCAATATGGAGGGATGGAGATGGGTTTAGTGCCCGACTCTAGATTAATTGGAAAGTTAATATCCCTATTAGAAGGAACACCTAGAAAGTCAGTAGGGAATACATCGACAAACTCCTGAACCACAGGAATGAACCCCATAGAAGGTGGTTCAATATTAGTATCCCAAATAAAAGCCAAGTAAGACAAACACCTATCAATCAATTTCTGAGCATGGATGTAAGAGATAACTTTACTAGGATAAGAACAACTACTACCCTTCCACTCAATTCTTGATATCCCAGGTATGGCTAAGGTCATAATCTTAGCATAACAGTCAAGAATGGCATGATACGTAGAAAGTCAATCCATCCCTAAGATAATATCAAAATCTACTATCTCTAGAATAATCATATCTACCCAAGTATCATACCCAACCAGAGAAACAAGACACGATCGATACACTCGATCCACCACTAAAGGCTCACCTACTGGTGTAGAAACATGAATGGGTACAGACATACAATCACACAACAATTCGAATCCATATGAAAAGTAGAAGGACACATAGAAGTAGGTCGATCTAGGATCAAAAAATACAGATACAGATCGATAACAAACTAGGATAATAAATGTGATAACTGCATTAGAAGCCTCTGCCTCGGGCCTCTCTGGAAATACATAACACTGTGATCCTCTACCACCACTCATCTGAGCAATGCCTCTACCCCCACTATGCAGAACTATGGCACCACTCGCCCCTCTGCCTGAAGTACGACCACCTCTATCTGTCTGAGGTCTGCCTCACCCCCTATATGGTGGTGCTGGTGGTCTAGTCTAAACTAAAAAATTGGGATGGAGACCTCCTTGTCCCTTTATTGAAGGAAACTGTCATATCATATGACTGGGATCTCCACAACCATAGCAAAACCTCTGACTCTAGGACTGATGTACTAATCTTGAAGAACTGCGATAAATGTCTCACCCTGTAGGATGGTTCTGCGAAGCATACAAGTTATGACCCATATGATAAGATCCACGATGTGTCTGACCCCTTTCAGATGTCGATAATGATGCATGAACTGGTCCTCGACATTGGAATGAGCCGCTCCCTCTATAGGACCCTCTACCTCTAGATGAGGTTCCAAATAACTGGCCAAATGCACAGTCCCTCTTAGGGCCCCCAAACTCTTCTCTCTCCATAAACTCTGCCTCCTTAGTCACACTTACAATTGACTGAAAGGAAGCTCCATCTCTAGATACTTTAAACACTGTCTATCGAATGGAATAGGTCAGTCCTCTCACTAACCTACAAACTTTCTTTGGCTCATCTAGATTAATAGTTGTAACATGTCTAGATAACTGATAAAAACGGGTCTCATACTCGATTATTGATAAGTCGTCCTACCTCAGACTCTCAAACCTCAAGTGACTCTCCTCTCTCATGATCCAAGGGACAAACAGATCATAGAAAGCACAAGAGAACATCTCCCAAGACATTATGGGAGATCCCACTGGCAAAGATCGTGAATATGTCCTCCACCATTCTCTGGCTGGCATACGAAGCTGAAGAGTAACATATTGGACCCAGTGTGACTCAGCTAAGCCGACAGTATCCAAAAACTCTCTACAAATAGTCAGAAACTCATGAGCATCCTCTGTCCTCCCACCCTAAAATTGAGGTGGGTTCATATTCCTAAACCACTCATAGAGGCGCTACTCATCCTCTGTCAAAGTAGCCAATGGTGCACCCTGAACCTCAATAGCTGGTGCAGGATTAATCTCAACTCTAGGACCCAATGGTGGTTGCTCCACAGAATTATGAACCGTGCGAGCCTGATGTTGATCTCGAGTCTAAGCTTCTCCTATGGTCTGAGAACTTCCTGGCATGCTTGTCGCATTACCACTCAGAGCAAAACTCTCAAGTACATTCAACACCCTCAATAAAGTCTCCTACATCAAAGGTGAGGCTATGTGCTCTAAAGCTACCTAATCCTTGCCAATCACTATTTGTGGCTCCGCAGAAACCCCTCTAGCCTGCTCTCTAACGGGTGCTTCTCCACGAGCACAACCTCTAGTTTGGCCCCTTCCCCTACCTCTAATTGGGCCCTCAAAATTTATCTCGGGTGCTGCCTCACCTCTACCATCGGTAACAATAGCTCTAGTCCGTGCCATCTATCAAAGGAACGTGGGCACAACTTAGCACTAACAAAGATAACCACGCAAGATAAGAGAGAATAAATAAAAAGAAATTTCCTAACAGTCTTCATAGTCTCTCAAATATAAGTACATACATCTCCGTACCAATCCTTGAGACTCTACTTAGACTCGACTTATATGCATGTGAGACCTATGAACCTGGGGCTCTAATACCATCTGTCACAACCCAAAAATGGGTGTGATAACACTCATTTTTTCCCCACAAAGATAATTCAGCCAAAAACCCAATTACAACGATAAAGTGCAAAAGAAATAATAAAAATAAGGTTTAACTGCGGATAATAAGTTAACTTAATTAAAAATCTCCAAAACCTGGTTGTTACATGCACAGGCCTCTTAATGTATTATAATAGATTTGAAAGAAAACACAAGTCTCAAATGATATTGTCTCTAAAGTAGAAAAAAATCATAAATAAGAGTGAGAGTTCGCTAGGATGAGAAACAGCTACCTCATATAATCTCCACAAGAAACCTTGGACTAAAATTAATAGAGAGAGTGTCACGAAGAACTGGGCTCGTAACATACAAAAATGTAGTAGAAAGGACTGAGTACCAAACACATGGTACCCAACAAATGAACTACTAAACACAAATCAAGTAATATAAAATACAAGTACTCCTAACACTCCAATCAAACCTCCACCACTACAACCTGTACAAAACCAGTCCAGCCTAACAGTGCAATATTTACATATCGTATAGCTCAATAATAGTACACCAACAATTATAGATCAACAACACAAGGGATCAAGTAAATCCATCATAAGTTTCACAAAAAGGCACTCATAAGTTCATAAATGATAAAAAATGTGCAATGTAATAGAATAATGTCATGTATAATGATGCATCTCTAGCCTAGTGATACCCACCTGTTGTTTTACAGTTCGGGACCTATGGGGGAGTTTTAGTCCATAAATCCATCGCGGCATGCGACATAACCCTCATATCATAATATTCACGACATACGACATGACCCTCGAATTATAGTATCTAAATTCTATCATGACCTAAAAATGGGCGTGATGACACTCATCTTATCCCCACCAAGGCAAGTCAGCCAAAAACCTAAATATAACGATAAACTACGAAAGAAATAATAAAAATAAGGTTTAACTGCGGATAATAAGTTAACATAATTAAATATTTCCAAAACCTGGTTGTCACATGCACAAGCCTCGTAATGTATTATAATAGATTTGATAGAAAACACAAGTCTCAAATGATACTGTCTCTAAAGTAGAAAAAAATCATAAATAAGAGTAAGAGTTCGCTGGGATGACAAACAACTACCTCATATAATCTCCATAAGAAACCTTGGACTAGGAAGAATAGAGAGGATGTCACGAAGATCCAGGCTCGTAACCTACAAAAATGTAGTAAAAAGGAGTGAGTACCAAACATAAGGTACCCAACAAGTGAACTACTAAACACAAAATCAAGTAATATAGAATACGGGTACTCCAACACTCCAGTCAAATCTCCACCACTACAACCTGTATAAAACAAGTGCAGCCTAACAGTGCACAATTTACATATCGTACAGCTCAATAATAGCACACCAATAATTATAGATCAACAAAGAATTGAATCAGATGCATCGAATGCCCTTGCCCTATTAGCAAGAAAAGAAGGAGTTGCTATTGATTGTATCAGGAAAAAGATAACCTCGAGCGGACCTTAGTAGGACTTTCCGCAGTAAAATTACTAATTTAAAGAAATTATTGACAGCTTAAATAATTGATTGCCCCTTCTTTGTTTTCCCGAGTGAAGTGACTCACACAAAGCCCCGTTTCCTTACTTAGGCAGATTCATCTCCTTTCTTTTTTGAGAGAATTGTGGTAAGGGTTGAAGATCGAGTGCATGCTTTTTTTAGGCTTGTGTAAGGATTTCCCTATCGGTTAGCTTGAGAAGGGGCAATTGACTTCCTCCCTATGCAATAGAATAATGTCAAGTATAATGACGCATGTCTAGCCTAGTGATACACACCCGCTATCTCACAGTTTGGGACCCATGGGAGACTTTTAGTCCATATATCCGCCACGGCGTGTGACACGACCCTCTAACTATAATATCTGTCACGTCATGTGACACGACCCTTGAATTATAGTATCCAAATTCTATCACGATCCAAAAATGGGCATGATGACACTCATCTTATCCCCACCAAGACAAGTCAGCCAAAAACCCAATTACAATGAGAAAGTGCGAAAGAAATAATAAAAATAAGGTTTAACTACGGATAATAAGTTAACTTAATTAAAAATTCCCAAAACCTGATTGTCACATGCACAAGCATCTTAATGTATTGTAATAGATTTAAAAGAAAACACAAGTCTCAAATGATATTGTCTCTAAAGTAGAACAAAATTATAAATAGGAGTGAAAGTTTGCTGGGATGACAAACAGCTACCTCACACAATCTCTACAAAAAGACTCAAACTAGGAAGAATAGAGAGGGTGTCTGATAGGAACAAAAATAAAATGAGATGAGAATGTAACTTTACTGGTTAAATAAAGTGCAAGAATCTTAAACACTGCATTAACCAATAATTATGTCCATATGGAATGCACAAATCTCCAGATACAAAGACAATAATAGTAACTTCTTTTCTACAGAATTCTCCTAAGCACACATATTTATACTAAACATTAAAATAACTCCTAACAGATAGGGATAGCAGTTACTGTTGTAGATAACTATTGTTGGAATAACTGCTTCTTATAATTATAGATAACTACTACTTAAATATTTTATCCTACTTAAAATAAACTAAGATAGATTATCTCCACATGCTTGTTTAGATTTTCTTCTAGAGTAAGTCCGTAATGGAGCATTCATATCAGTGCATCCCCCTTGAAAAGTCGCCTTGTCCACAAGGCGAAAAGATGGAAACTGATCTGCAATGAGATCATAGTTCTCCCAACTAGCTTCTTCAAGCGGACGGTCAACCCATTGAACTAGCAGTTCCAAAGAAGAAGCACCAACTCCTTTGATCCATCGATGTG
>JBCEWC010012591.1:0-15735 GCA_038996855.1 Solanum aculeatissimum | reverse complement strand
TATTATTATTATTATTATTATTATTATTATTATTATTATTATTATTATTATTATTATTATTATTATTATTATTTTATATCAGAACCTATTTCATGATGGGTCCCCGACGCGGACAGGTCACGGACCCTACTGTTTAAGGGTCCCCAATTTTCCTGACTTTATTTCCTTTCCTCTATGATGGCTTGTCCTCGGGGAGTCCTCTTCAAGCTTACTTCCCTTTCATCTTATTGTGCTAAAGAGATTAGGATTTGGGATCAAAACACGATTTAAAACAAAATGAGATTAGGCCTGGAATGTGGCTATCCAAAGAACAAGCTAAGGCTCAATAGGGCTGACCAGGGACAATTAGATTAAGGTGGGTCAAAAATTCATTCAACTTGGGCTACTAAAGAAATGCCTAGATCCTTTCCTCTAAGTCCTATGACTGCCTATGTTGGGCTTCTACATTCCTGATACTTGGGCTTGCAAAGCAGTCATGGCATCTATCCCCACTATACCTGCCTACTTTTGAACTAGATCCTCTATTCCACTCTGGCTTTCCTTGTGCAATGCGATTCAGGAGGGCATATAGCTCATCATATGTCTTTTCTAGAGCCTGTCCACGTGCAGCTAAATCAAGAAGAATCTTGGTGTTGGGTTCCAAACCTTCAATAAAGGTATGGACCAATACCTCATTAGCCTTGCAATGATAGGGACAGTTAATAAGGAGAGTTTTGAACCTGTCTCAGGCTTGGTTCAGATTCTCTCCCGGCCTTAGTCTAAAAATCAAATCTCACTCCTTACCTTTGTTGTCTTTCCAAATAAAAAGAATCTTGACAGGAACTTTCTGGCCAGCTCATCCCATGTAGTGATTGAGTTGGGTGGATCAATTTGTAGCCACCTTCTTGCTTCCCCCAGAATTGAAAAGGGAAACAAAGTCATCCTCACATAATCTCTATTCACTCTTGTAGGGATGAAAGACTCAGCGATGTCCAAGATGTTTTGGAGATGATCTTGAGGATCCTCATGTGAAAGCCCAGTAAACTACCTGGTAAAGTGCAACAACTAAGCCATGTTCTATTTGAGCTCCCAACGACCACCGGGCTCTGGCTTCTGAAAATAGCTTGTCACATTGTAGTGCGTGAGATTGCTACATCTAGAACTAGCCTAGCCGCGACTACTGGTGTAGGATTTAGTGTTATCATCTCTTCTTGAATAGGTTCGACCACTTCTTTATTATCCTCTAGGTTTTCATATTCAATTAGTTCAATCGATGGTATGGGGTACAAGACACCTGCCCTTCTTCGACACTATGGAAAGAACGAGTCTAGTTCCTCCAGTGTAGCCCACTGAATACTTGCGAACAAAACATGACTAAGATCAATCACAGTGAACACAATAAAAAACAAAACCTCTAAAAATTAACTATCTTCTAAATTTAATTCCCTGACAATGACACTAAAAATTTATTGTATCCCAATTCACATAAGTGTACGTGGTCTAAACAAGTAATATAGTTGCCCTTATCAGGAGCCAGATATCGAACCTATTGAACTCAAACTAGAATTTAATTATAAATCAAAGGTTGTTATGTTGAGTGTAGTGTTTGTGGAATGTATAAAAATTATGAGTTGAAATTTAACTAACTTACTATAACTGCTATCGTCAACTACTTTCGACAAAAATATCAATACGAGCTAGATTCTGAGATTGTAACCATTTTGATGCATATTTTAGACTCAATACTTTCACTTATGTCTGGGTTTCCTAATTATTGATTCACGGGTTTGAAAATACCTAAGCAGGATTGCACGCTTCTACCGACCTACCCTCATTGATAGTCTAACTATATCGTTGAGCGAAGATAGACATGATCAATGAGAATACTTTATTATTATTATCCTGTATTTGAATCAAGCTAGGTGTATGGATAGTTGTCATGGGTCTCCCATACACGAATCAACCTAGTTTCCTAGATGAACAAGCTCCATATATCATTCGTTTTATTCATTCCAACATCTCTCAAATTCAGAATGAAGAACTAATTTACCCCATGGTTGGCCAGAATATGAAGCATAGATAAAAGAAATATAGTAATAATTTAGTGGAAACCCATTCATAAATTGCAAATATCAAGAACTAAAACATTGTTTATGGCTACATCCATCATAGGGCCACATCACTCAACTATGACAACTTCTCTAGACATTTACATACCAACCCATTAAAGAACATAATTAAAACAGTACCATGCACATTCACAATACTAGGTTCAAACACTTAGTTATATACCCAGACAATATAAAATGATGTCCAAACTTAAATAAACATGGCAACAACAAATAATAAAGCATAGTTTGAATTTGTACATGGCTGAATTAAAGAAAAATAAAGCATAAAGATAGAAGTACTCCCACCCATACTGAAGTCCAGCACTGTCCTCAATGCTAAGTCATGGAACTTGTGGGATGGAAGTGAGGTGCTCTCAATCATCGGTCTTGGTAGCGTCTGGAATTATAGGCTCACTACCCACAGTCACAGGTGGTTCATCTATCTTGATCTCATCATCATCCATGTTTGAGGTCTCCCTAGCCTTGTCCAGCTCAATAGGCACATCATCCTCCACAAACTCAAATAACTTAGGTCTAATACCCAAATTTGCCTTAGCATGATCGTTTAGAGGGTACTGGAACTCCATAGTAGTGATAGGTCTTGCAGATACATCAGGGCCCTTGATGTTTGTTATATTATATAGAGGGTCCTCAATCTATGGGAAGTAGTCAAGGTGCTCCATAGGGGCACCTACATGCTTGCACAACTCTGTAATCAAACCCCAAAAAGTATACCTGCAGCCACGATGAGCTCGATCCTTCTGCATGGAGGATTTGAAGATAGCCCCAAAGTTCAACTCCAACCTCGTCATCAAAGCATATTCCAAGCTCATTCGATCCCATGTGACTTTAGTAGAGTATTTCCCAGGGAAGAAGGAGTGCATGATTATTTTGACCCATACCCTGGCCTCCCTATTGAAATGAGCAAAAGGGAAAGACTGGTGGTACCTCTTAACACCGCGACAAATCCACTTAGTTGTGGAGGTGTGCCCAGCTAAGGTGTGATGAATGGCTTGATAAGGTGCACAAATCTGCAACTCCATAAAAGGGGATGTAGGAACATCAAGACTGCCCAAAATTCCATTGAGAACAACAGTGTTGATGTTAACCTCAATCCCCTAAAATGTGACAGCCTAGGAGTGTGCCTCCACCTTCATATTTGCATATTACTCTCGGACCAAACTAAGATTGCAAAGAAGAGTCTCCCCAAATAGAAATTCAAACGATAGTCTAAAAACTTTGGTAGATACTCGGGTAGTCCCTAGCTATGGAGTAAGCATTAATAGGCACATTGGGGAAGTACTTTGTTTCATCATGTGCCTTGTACCAACATTTTACTTCCCTAATTACTGCATTGATCCCATATTGAGGTCATTGAACCCTTGGGGGATCTAGAGCTCTGGTTACCTCGGGGATGTCCCTGTCATGTCTCTTACTACTAGAAACTCCTACTTGCCATATTCTGTGAGGTTTAGAGGCCATGGTTATCCTGGTCAAACATTAAGGTTGAATCTGTGCATGTAAGATACATAGCACTCCCCAGCACTAGTACAAATATGGCACCTGACCCCACACTTAGTTCAAACTATGAGGTGAGAAGGTACTCAGACTTCTTATCTTAGACTGAATAATCATCACTAACTGAACAAAAACACCCCAAAAATACAGTCACTCACATATTCATTGCACCATTAGTACCCCTAACATCAGCACATCATATGCCCTTCATACTATGCAATTATATCAAACAAGTGAATCCTGACAACAATGTAACCATTAGGGAAATTAATATGGTACCACGTCTTGCAAAAACACCCCACACTAAGGATTCTCATACATACACAAGAATACATAAAGAGATTAATAACATTGGGCACAAAACCCCCACTATTCACCAATTTTCCCCAAATTTAACCTAGGGCAGTGACCCCTAACATGAAGCACAAATCCACTCCCAATCGTGAAATTAAAGATATATACACAACACCCTACTCAAAGAATATAGTAATTTCCATGAAACATAAGCCACAACAAGTCAACTAATAACACCCACAAATAACTCACCCAAGCAATTATCAAGTAAGTAAGTGAAGAACACGTACCTAGAGTGAAGACGTCAAGAGAAAATAATGAAAAACCTTGTGTGGATGGAAAGAGGGACACAGAATTGTTTGAAATTGGGTAGTTTTATGGTGAATGATTGGAGAAAATGGAGAAAAGAGGGGCTTTCACGGTGGGGGTCGCAAAAATTAGGGTAAAAACTACTTGGGGGGTTTAAAAGTAGAGTTAGTGGGTTGGGCCAATTTATGAAAACCACTCAAAATTGTGCATGTCTACGATAGGTCCACAATGCGGACAAGTTATAGACTTGCACTTGTATTTTTTTGTTTATGTCATGCAAAATTGGGACCCTTTCTCCATAACAGATGCACATCATGGACCTGTCGCGTATTTTTCTAGATAATAAAATTTTTGGGGTCTGAAAAATTTAATTTTTTTAGCACTAGATCTTGTAAATATCCTCAAAAACCTAATTATGCTACAAAATAGTGAAATATGTTAATCCAGCCAAGAATAATCCAAAAATGCCTAATGGATCGATAGGAATAGGAATGATAAAATATTGCCCTAAGCTAGTAGGGGGCCGTGATGTGGACCTATCGTGGATCAATACTTAATGGCAATATTGTTTAATAAAAGAAGTAAAATAAAATAAATGAACAACTCTGGTTACCTCACCATGGGTTGCCTTACTTGTAACACCTAATTAGCCATCGCGGCACGACTCAACAAGAGCTTACTCATCATTAGCCAATTCAATGGCCTCTTTCTTATGATTCGGGTCAACACCGTAATAATGTTTTACATGTTGTCCATTAACCAAAAAAGTTTGGGTTACAGTCCTATCACACAGTTCGACAACTCTATGTGGCATTACACTCACAACTGTGTATGCCACTTCTTTGTATTCTCTTTGTAGATCTTGGCATTCTCATATGCTTAGATTCTGAATTCCTTCAATTCTTCCGGCTGTTCTAATCTCTTCCTCCTTGCAAGCTATGGATCGAGGTTGAGCTTTTTGACAACCCAATATGCCTGGTGCTCAAGCTCGATAGGGAGATGGAACATCTTTCCATACACTATTTTGTATGGAGATGTGCCTATCAGAGTTTTGTATGTTGTCTTGTAGGCCCACAAAGCCTCATCTAGCCTCATGGCCCAATTCTTTCTCATTACATTAACAGTCTTCTACAAGATCTATTTGACTTCACGGTTTGACACCTTTACATGTCTGCTAGTTAGCGGATGATATGTTATAGCCACTTTGTCCTCACCCCATACTTAGCTAGAAGATTTTTCACAGTTTGATTAACAAAATAAGTACCTCCTCACTGATGATCGCTCTCGTAGTATCGAATCTTGTGAAGATCTGCTTCTTAAGAAATTTACTCACTACCTTGGAGTTAGTCGTTGGTAGAGCTATCACTTCCACCCATTTTGACACAGTCAACTGCTACTAGGGTGTTGTGATTACCAAAAGATGATGGAAATGAACCTATGAAATCCATTCCCCTTACATAAAAAATTTCCATCTCTAAGATACTGTTAAGAGGCATCTCATGCCTCTTGTAAATGGTACCTGCCTTTTGACAAGCATCACATTGTCTCACAAACTCTACTACATCTTTGAACAGAATTGACTAGAAGAACACAGATTGTAATACCTTGTGGGTTGTCCTTTCTCCCCCATGGTGTCCCCCATAGGGTTAGGCATGATAATTTTCCAGTATCTTGTGCATTTCTACTTCTGGTATAAACCTTCTTACCATTCTATTGGCGCCCTGCTTGAAGAGATAGGGCTTATTCCAGATATAAGCTTTTGCATCGTGAGCCAACCATTTTTTCTATTGATAGTTTGCATCGGGGGGAACACTTCACTCACCAAGTAGTTCACAATATCAGCATACCATGATAACTCCGCTGCATCTAGTGTCAAGAGTTGCTCATCAGGGAACTCCTCCTTAATCTGACTTTGTTCCCCTATGTGTGCATCATTTTCCAACTGGGACAAGTGGTCAGCGATCTGGTTCTCACACCCTTTCTGGTCTTTGATCTCCATATCAAACTCCTATAGCAACATGATCCATCTAATTAACTAGGGCTTGGTATCTTTCTTGCTGTAATGGTACCTCAAAGCTACATGATCTGTGAATACTACAACCTTGGTACCCACCAAATAAGACCAAAACTTGTCGAAAGCATACACTAGTGTCAGCATCTCTTTCTTAGTAATAGTGTAATTGCATTGTGTTGGTCCAAGGTCTTACTGGAAAAATATATAGAATGAAACACCTTATCCTTGCATTGACCCAATACTACTCTTACAGTAGTGTCGCTAGCATAGCACATCAATTCATAAGGGAGATCCCAATTTGGAGCTGTCAAGAGAGGTGCTTCCACTAGTCGCTTCTTCAAAGTCTTAAAAGCCTGTAAGCGTGTAGCATCAAAGTTACATTGTACCTTATTCCAACAGGGCACATAGTGGCTTTGAAATCTTTGAAAATTCCTTGATAAATCTACAGTAGAACTCTGCATGTCCCAGAAAACTAAAAACCCCTTTGATAAATACAGATAGAGGCAGTTTCTCTATCACTTTGATCCTTGCTTTATCTACCTCTAACCCCCGTTTCGGCACCTTATTCCCCAAGACTATCCCTTTTTGCACTACAAAATGATACTTACCCAATTCAGGACAAGATTGGTCTCCTCACATCGAGCTAGGACCTTGTCCAAGTCATGCATGCATACCTCAAATGACTCCCCAAAGACTGAAAAATCATCCATGAAATCCTCCACATACTCTTTTACTATGTCATGGAATATATCTATCATGCACCTTTGGAATATTGCAGGTACGTTGCACAGACCAAAGGGCATATGCTTGAACGCATATGTACCATACTGACAGTTGAATGTGGTCTTCTCCTGGTCCTCCGGAGCTATTGTGATTTGATTATACCCCAAGCACCCTTCCAAGAAACAGTAATATTCCTTCTTTACCAGCCTATCATGTATTTGGTCAATGAATGGAACTGGATAATGATCCTTTCGAGTGGAATCATTTAGCTTCTTGTAGTCCATGCATATCCTCCACCCTGTCACTGTTCTAGTTGGGATGAGCTCATTTTTCTCATTTGTGACAACTGTCATACCCCTTTTATTGGAGACACATTGTACAAGGCTCGCCCACTTTCTGTTTGAGATTGGAAAAATAATGCCAGCATCTAGCCACTTTATAACTTCCTTCTTACCATTTCTTTCATAATAGGGTTCAACCTCCATTGTGGTTGGGGCACTGGTTTGTGGCCCTCTTCCATGAAGAATCTATGTATGCACAAGGTTGGGCTAATGCTATGAAGGTCTGACATTTTCCACCCCATATCTTGTTTCCTCCTTTGTTGCACTGCAATAGTTTCCTTTACCTAAGCTGACAATAAAGCAGAAGGGATTATCGGTAAAGTTCTATTTTCCCCAAGGAAAATATACCTGAGATAAGACGACAATGGATTCAAGTCTAGATGAGGGGATTCTTCGATAGAGGGCGTAGGTGATAGCCACCTTGTTTAGCACACTTTCAATTTCTCTGGCTTCAAAATCATCCACTAGCCCTTGATTTAGCAATACCTTGGTTAGAGGATCCTTGATTTCTATCTGACTAACTACAACCTCTGCATCCAACATTGTGATAGTTGTCAAGTCCTCATATACGGTAGGCAACTTCAAGGATCGGTAGATATCAAATAATTCTACCTTATCATGAGCACACATAGTTAGTCTCCCTACTGCCACATCTATCAATGCTCCTCCTGTTGCAAGGAATGGGTGTCCTAGAATGAAAGGAACCTCTGGGTCAGGTTTAAAATCTATGGTTATGAAGTCCACGGGGAATATAAGGGACCCCGATTAGACTAGTACATTTTCTATGATTCCATCCAGTCTAGCTACCGTCGATCTACTAGTTGTAATAGGATTGTGGTAGGTTTAGGATCTCTGAGGCCTAACTTTTTAAACATTGAGTTGGCCATGATATTGATACTTTCCCCCAAATCACACAACCCTCTAGCATTCAAACATCTTCCAATCGTCACTTGAACAGTGAAACTCCTAAGATCCTTCAATTGGAACCTTTGTTTTATTAAGGATCCTAGAGCTACACTCTTCAGTGAGTGCTACAGTCTTGAACTCTGCCAACTTACTCTTGTTGGCTACAATGTCCTTCACATACTTAGAATACTTTGGGATCCCCTGCAAAACATCAATAAGAGATAAGTTAATTTGTACTTGTTTCAAGAGCCCCATGAACTTTTTGAAGCACTCATCCTCCTTTTTTTAGAACTTTTAAGGGAAAGAAGGAGGAGGCTTTGGTGTAGGACCAACTTCCACATTTGGTGAGCTGTGATTTCTAGCCTCATCACTAACCTCTGCTCTTACACTAACCTCACTTTTCTTCTTAGGGGTTAGCTCTGCCAATGGATTTCCACTTCTAGTACTCACAACATTAACCTACTTTGGGTTTGAATCAGTGTCCCAAGCAAACCTCATATAGGTCTAGCATTAATTGTGTTTACCAACTGCCCAATCTTCTTTTAAAGGTTTTGCAGGCCTTTCCTATTCTGGTGAATGTCCTCATCTTGACTTATCTGATTTGTCAGAATTTTTCTTAGCACTTCATTATCACTAATGCCTCCAGTGTTTGTTTGGTTTGCAGGCTACTGACCTTGATGATTGTAGAACTGTCCACCCAGTGGTCTATGCTGAGGAGGTCCCTGACTTTGGTGATTTCCACCCCAGGAGAAGTTTGGGTGATTTCTCTAGTTTGGGTATAATTATTCCCAAAACCTTGGTGCCCCCTGTTGGCATTGCTAACAAAGTCCTAGCCTCATGATTTGCTCCGTTAAATTTTGCAGTGTGATCTCCTCCTCCACACATATTGCACCAACTATTCAACTGTTATTGGACATATTCATTAGAGCTGGTTGTTTGCCCAAAGACAAGTTGAAATGAGTTGTCAACATGTTCTGCATTGCTGACACTATGGTTTGCAAGGCAGTCATGGCATCTACCTCCAACATACCTGCCTACTTTTGAACTACTTGTTTGTTAGATCCTCTATTCCACTCTAGCTTTCCTTGTGCAATGCGATTCAGGAGGGCATATAACTCATCATATGTCTTTTCTAGAGCCTATCCACCTATAGCAGAATCAAGAAGAATCTTGGTGTTGGGTTCCAAACCCTCAATGAAGGTATAGACCAACACCTCATTATCTTGACAATGATGGGGATAGTTAGTAAGGAGAGTTTTGAACCTGCTCTAGGCTTGGTACAAATTCTCTCCCGACCTTTGTCTGAAACTCAAAATCCCACTCCTAAACTTGGATGTCTTTCCAGATGAAAAGAATCTTGTCAGGAACTTTCTGGCCAGCTCATCCCATGTAGTGATTGAGTTGGGTGGCTCAATTTGTAGCCACATTCTTGCTTCCCCCAATAGTGAAAAGGGAAACAAAGTCATCCTCACATAATCTTTATTCGCTCCTGTGGGGATGAAAGTGTCAACGATGTCCAAGAAGTTCTGGAGATAAACCTGAGGATCCTCATGTGGTAGCCCAGTAAACTACCCAATAGAGTGCAATAATAGAACCATGTTCTATTTGAGCTCCCAACAGCCACCAGGTTCTGGCTTCTGAAAAAAACTTTTCACATTGGTATTACATAGATTGCCACATCTCGGACTATCCTAGCCATCACTGCTGGTGCAGGATTTGGTGTTTCCATCTCTTCTTTAATAGGTTTGACCTCGTCTTTATTATCCTCTAGGTTTTCCTATTCAATGAGTACAATTGGTGGTATGGGGTACAAAACACCTTCCCTTCTTTGATGTTGTTGAAAGCACGAGTCTGGTTCCTCTTGTGGAGCCCATTGAATACCTACAAATAAAACCCAACTTAGATCAAGAGCAGTGAACATAACAAAACACAACACCTCAAAAAATTAACTATCTTTTAAATTTAAGTCCCCGACAACGGCACCAAAAACTTGTTGCTTCCAGTACACCCAAGTGTACATCGTCTAAACAAGTAATATAGTGGCCCTTATCAGGAGCTGAATATCAAACCCTAGGACTCAAACTAGAATTTAATTATAAATCAAAGGTTGTTATGTTGAGTGATCTTTATGTGGAATGGATGAAAATTGTGAGTTGAAATTTAACTAACTAACTATAACTACTATCTTCAACTTCTTTCGAGGGAAATATTAATACGAGCTAGATTACGGTATTGTAACCATTTTGATGCATATTTTAGACTCAATAATTGTACTTATGTCTTGGTTTCCTAATTATTGATTCACAGGGTTGAAAATACCTAAGCAGGGTTGCACGTCTATACCAGCCTACCCTCATTGATAGCCTAACTACATCATTGAGAGGAGATAGACATGATCAGTGAGAATGCTTTAATGTTATCATCCTATATTTGAATCAAGCTAGGTGTATGGGTAGTTATCATGGGTTTCCCATACACGTATCAATCTAGTTTCCTAGATGAACAAGTTCCCTATATCACTGCATTCTATTTATTCCAACATCTCTCGAATTCAGAATGAACAACTAATTTACCCCATGGTTGACCAGACTATGAAGCATAAATAAAAGAAATATAAGAATAATTTAGTGGAAACCCATTCATAAATTGCAAATATCAAGAACTAAAACATTGTCTATGGCTACAATCCCAGAATATGAGAAGAATAGCCACTCATAATTGTCTTAAACTTATAACGAAAGTTGTTTAATATTCGAGAATGGGAAATCAAAAATGAAGCAAACCAAAGTAACCCTAGAATAAAGTTCTCAATTGTATCTCCTATTCCCTCGTGCGAAAAACTAATCCCTAGAATAATGTTCTAAATTGAATATAAACCTAAAATTCTCATTTCTCATTTTTGTCCTTGCATCATCACAGTCCACGATGCGGACTACGCTGTGTTTATTGTATTTCTGCATTTAATGTTGACTGGTCAAATTCTCTCTTTCTCCTACATGTTCGCGATGCGGACTTTAACCATTTTCTTGCTTTGCACCTTTTTCTCCACGATTTCAGCTTGCACAATTTTTTGCCAGGGTCTGCATCGCGGACCAATGCATTTTTACTAGGATAATAGATTTCTTCGCTCCATTTGGTGGTTGTGTCCTTCCTCACTTTCTAACTATGAATTCATACATGTATAATTTGCTTAACAAACCTTCAAAAACATAACCAACAAGCGTTTTCAGCCCAAGATTAGCAAAATAAGCTAAAGTACACTAAAAACACTTAGAATCTGGGTATTTATCCTCTGGCTAGGATATATATGTATTTTTGGATAATTTGGCATATAAATACTCCTAAGATCAATAGACAAAGGAACTTCATGCAATCTCACAATCTCTCTTATATATAATCGAGCATAATCCTCTGTTGTGTCAGTCATTTTTACTATAAAGAAGTGTGTCGACTTTATCATCTTGTCAACTATCACACAAATAGAATCATGCTATATTTGAGACCTCAGTAAACCTATGATGAAGTCCATGTTAATCATATCCTACTTCCACTCTGGGATCTCGAAGTTCTGGGCTACTCCACATGGCCTTTGATGCTCAACTTTAACTTGTTAGCAAATCGAGCACTTGGAAACAAACTCAGCAATGTCTCTCTTCATCCCACTCCACCAGTAAACCTCTCTAAAGTCATGGTACATCTTGGTAAAGCGCGGGTGGATAGAATATTTAGAGTTATGGTCTTCTACCATAATTCTTTCTCGAACACCATCAATATTTGGGACACACAATTTGCCTTGATATCTCAATACTCTATCTCTCCCTTTGGAAAAAGCCATCACCTTCTGCTTATGCACATCTGCTTTCAATTGCAATAAGATAGGATCTTGATCTTGCTTCTTCTTCACTGCCACTATTAGAGATGATGCAGATCCATTATGCACAAGAAGTCCACCTTCACCTGATTTGTCTAGTTGAACTCGCAATCATTCCAATCTGTGAATCTCCTTAGCTAACTCTTTCTTCTCCTCTTTCACATGAGCAGTGCTCCCCATAGAAAACCTGCTAAGAGCATCAACAACTACGTTAGATTTACTTGGGTGGTAAAGGATGCTCATGTCATAGTCATTGAGCAATTCAAGCTATCTTCTCTGCCTCAAATGTAGCTCTTTCTGGGTGAAGACATATTGCAGGCTCTTATGGTCTGTGAATACATCAACATGTGCTCATATAAGTAGTGGTGCTACAATTTAAGAGCAAACACTACAACCGCCAATTCCAGGTCATGTGCAGGATAGTTCTTCTCATGCACCTTGAGTTGCCTTGAAGCATAAGCAACTACTTTACCCTTTTGCATTACTATGCATCCCAATCCCACTCTCAAAGCATCATAATAAATGACAAATCCATCAGTTCCTTCAGGCAATGTTAACACTGGGAAGTAGTCAATCTGGTTTATAACTCTTGGAAACTTCTCTTACACTCATCGGACCATTGAAACTTGACCTTCTTCTGAGTCAATTTAGTCAACGGTGTTGATATGGAAGAGAACCTATCAATAAATCTACGATAGTAACCACCCAACCCCAGAAAACTTCTTATATCTGTGGGAGAGGTTGGTCTAGGCCAGTTCTTAACCGTCTCAATCATCTGCGCATCCACTCATATACCATCACCTGAAACCATATGGCCTAGGAATGCCACAGATTTGAACCAAAACTCGCACTTTAAAAATTTTGCGTTCAACTCGTTATCCTTAAGCATCTGCAAAGAAATCCTAAGGTAATTAACATTCTCTTCCTCATCTCTGGAATACACCAATATGTCATTAATAAATATGATTATGAACATATCAAGGTACTGTCGAAATACTCTATTCATCATGTCCATAAAGGTTGCAGGTGCATTTGTCAACCCAAAGGACATGACCAAGAACTCAAAGTGACCATATCAAGTTCGAAAAGTTGTCTTCAAGATATCACATTCTTTCACTTTCAACTAGTGATAGCTTGATCTCAGATCTATCTTGGAGAAAATAGTGGCACCCTAAAGTTGGTCAAATAATTTGTCGATCCTTGGAAGGGGATACTTATTCTTGATTGTAACCTTATTCAATTGGTGATAGTCAATACACATCCTGGCGGAACCATCTTTCTTTCTCACGAATAGATTTGGAGCACCCCATGGTGAGACACTCAGTTTAATAAAACCTTTTTCAAGTAAATCTCTCAATTGCTCTTTAAACTCTTTCAACTCGGCAAGGGCCATTTTATAAGGTAGAATAGAAATAAGTTGAGTATCAAGAAGAAAATCAATCCTGAAGTTGATCTCCCTATAGGAGGGACTCTAAGTAGATCTTCAGGAAATTCATTCACAATCAGGACAGACTGAAGAATATAGGGCTCAACATCATCAAACTTAACTCGCACGAGGTGATAGATACATCCCTTAGATATTAGCTTTCTAGCCTTAAGGTATGAAATAAACTTATCCTTAGGTGCAACAAAATCACCCTTCCACTCTAAGACAGGCTTATTCAGAAATTGGAATTTGACAATTCAGGTCCTATAATCAACAAAGGCATAACAGGCGTGAAGCCAGTCCATGCAAAGAATGCATACCCATCACAACATCTGGTGCAACCTCTGGGTCCTATTGGTTCCCCATCGCATACAAATGGTTTTTCCCACTACTTATCCATGGTGCAACACTTCTCTGATTACCTCTGGCTGGTGGTACTATCATAGAAGATTGGGCCTTATTATTCCACACATACACTCTCTCTGAAAGTGACCTGCTTGGCCATATTTATAAAAATCATTTCCTCCCTCTCTACACTTTCTCAGATGCATCTTGCGATATCTCCCACAAGGTGGCTTTCCTTTCAAACCAAGGGACACACTGTCTTGAGAAACCTGTGCTTTGAAATTTTGCTAATCTTGGGACTTTTTATCATATCGATTATTGGGAGTTGGTGCACTTTCTTAAGATGGTGCATAACTCGAAGGTCTCTTCTAGAAATAAGACTTATCTCCCTTACTCTACTTAGGCAGATTTGGATCAGGCTCTGCTGACTTAGCCTTCTTGCTCAGATGTTCCTCTCTATCTTTCTTCTTATCCTCCTCAAGTTGTTGTGCATAGACTATGACCCTAGAAATATGCATGTCTGGGATCAGCAATGTTGCCTTCTACTCCTTCTTCACATATTTACCCAAGCCGGATATAAACTTCCTCATTCTTTCCCTCATGTCTTGGACTATCCCCGGAGAATACCTAGATAGCTGGATAAACTTGAGGTTGTATTCTTTGACAGTCAACCCTTTTTTGTTCAGGTTCACGAACTCCTCAATCTTCACCTCCCGCAACTCCTGGGACTTAGCAGGCCCAACATCCTCACCTCGGCCCTCTTCCCACAGATTATACCAAACATTCACCACATCCTTAAGCTGGTATGCAACAAGCTCAGCTCCCTCAGTTTCAGTCGCATGCATGGCCTTCAAAACCTTCCATATCTTATCAATAAAATTTTGGGGGTCTACCTCAACCTTTGAACCTGCGAAGACTGGTGGATTTATCCTCAGGAAATCCCTAAGTCTGGTGGCAACAATTGACTCTTGAGAATTAGAATTAGGAACTCGTGAACTCCGATTCCCACTCTAAGTAGCTACCAGTTGGGTAAGCATGGTAATAGCTCCTCTGAAGTCAACCTCTATAGTAGGGGCAGGTGGAGCAGCAGGTACCTATGGAACCCTAGTGGCTCTGGCTGGTCGATCCTGGCCCCTCATCTCCATCTGAGTAGGCACCTCTGGTGGAGGATTCTCAACATTACTAGCTGAAGCATCTCTTTGGGTGGCGATTTGCTTAGGAGGCATGATCTGCAATGCGTAATGCACAAATTATAAAAGAGTCTTAATAGTGTTTAACTCTGTTGCACGAAGTCAGAATATCAAAGAAGTGTAACCATCCTAATGGCCCATACCCTCATGTTTATAAAGTGTGATGCACAACACACCCATACAAAAAACTCTACTAGGCATGGCTTCATCGACTCCCTAGGACACTCGAACTCTGTGCTCTGATACCAAGTTTGTCACACCCCGAGAGGATACCCTTGGCGTAGCCTGCACTTGAAAAACCATTATTGATTCCCCAAGAAAACCACCTGATCTCATTATCAGATCAACTCGACAGCGGAAGCATACTCACAATAGTCCTCAAATAAATAAATAAAACCCTATCATAATAATAGTTTCCTATGATTAAGTTTGGAAAATAAATAACAATCCTCTACTCAAATGTCTATGAAGTCTCTATCTCTAAACATCTAGATGGTACCATCACTACCAAAACCTGCTAAATTGTGGTGGGTTTTTTGTCAAGTTATGATGGTTTTTGACCGCAACAAAAAGTATTGTGGCGGTTTCTAAAAATGCCACAATTAGCCTTGCCACGGGCATATAATGGCGGTTTTTTTAACCTCCATGACGCACGCCACAAAATGATTTTTGAATTTGTGGGGGTTTTTAAAAATAAAGAGTGGCATT
>JBCEWC010012590.1:0-15735 GCA_038996855.1 Solanum aculeatissimum | reverse complement strand
TTGATCCTAAATGTACCACACCCTAACCCGAGCCTACGTTACAAGCCATAAAAGTCCTATAGTGATCCTAAAAAGGTCGTTCAAGAGTTGAGGTGGTGAAAATAAAGGCAAGCTTATGGTCTGTACTTGTGTGTCAGTTGAAAATCTGTTGTGAGCGTGAGTGCCTACATTCTAGTCTCTATGTTGCAAGTATATACCGTGTGTGAGACTTCTTTGCTGTGAGGGCACCATCCGTACACGCTTTTGATGCTTACCTGACCGACCATTGTGATTTTTGAGTGTAAAAAGATCAGCTAGACATAATATGACGCTTAGCCAAAGTTGTGTAAGTCTGTTGGGGTGTATGTGCACATTAAAGTTGTGTTTGTTGTGTGATTCTGAGTAACGCAGGGATTGTTGCATGTTACCTGTTAGGGGCTTGTGTTTATGTGTTATGAGTCATTGCTTGAGGACAAGCAAGGATTTTAAGTTGAGCGTGTTGATGAGTCGCGAAAATGCTCATCATTTGACGCTTTTTCAGGTAAAATCTTTGTAAGTTCTCAAGAAAATATTGTGTGTTTAACGTTTTGTTTAGCGTGTTTTCATGAAATCCGGGCAAGGCACGAAAACAATCGATAGAGGCAGAAAATGCCCAAAAGAAGGGTCAGTCCTAGCCTCACACGGTCACCACCATGGGCCGTGTGACCCTTCACGGACCGTGAGGCTAGCCGTGAAAGGTGGCAGAGAGTAGCTGAGGCTGAAACGAGTCAACATTGCATAAGTCAGATCACACGGGAGGATTGACGGCCCGTGTACTCCTTCACGGGCCGTGTAACTGTCCGTGAACTGAGGCAGAATGTTGGCCATGAAATTGTCACGGATTTGAGTTCAAGTGAAAACTCACGGAACAGGTTGACGGGTCATTGGAAGTTGCACGGACCGTTGCACCTACCGTGAAGTGTTACAGAATCTGTGGCAAGGTACACACTCGAGACAAACATTAAGGCAAACCAGACAGTGACCCAAACGGACCGTGTGACAGTACACGGTCCGTCACAGATGCCCGTCAAGTGAGGCAATGAGGTCACCCGAGAAGCGAGTGAAGTACTGTTCTAAGGGGATCCAGACGGAAGGTGACACGGGCCGTTGAACCTTACACGGTTCGTGTAGTCATCGTTCAGCATGCTGACGCCCAGTTTTCCTATTTCGTGTAGGATTTGTTTTTAAGTCATATAAATACATTTTTAGGTAGTTTTTATATTATTATTGACTGTTGGACCTAGACCGAAGAGTATATTGTAATTGTCACGTTACTTTGCAACTTTTTGCTACGTTTGATTCGTTGAATTTCAAGTGCAAGTTGTGGTTTCATTGATCTTTCAATCGTAAGTGTGATTCATGTCTTCTTCATCTTGTTCTAATTTGGATTCTTTAAGCATGGTAGGCTAAACCCACAACTAGGGTTGTGAGGACCATGATTACCAAAGAAGATAGGCAAATTTAGGGCTAATGTCGGAAGTGATCACCATATACACCATGAGATTTCTTCAATTGAACTTACACCTTGATGAGTCGACGCATTAGGGTAACCATGTATTCACTGGCTGTCCGACATGGAGGTAGTGATTAGGAAAAGCGTCTTGTGGCAGAATTCAGGGTTTTTAACCTAGTCTAAGTACTCGAGACCAGAAGGTGAGAGTATCCTGGAGTGGAAAGTAAGAATGTAATGAGTAAAACGTTCTAAGACTGGAAGGTAAGGAACGATATACACCTAAGAGGGACTAGAAAGTGAATTAGGTGTTAACCATTTACTTACTCTGTATATGAGATCACTATCGCAAATGCTCTACATTTGAATATTGGAATTGGTGTCATGGGAGCCGCAAACCTAGTCTAGCAAGTCATTGTTGAACCTCAATAGTCATCGTAGATAGAAATTAGTATACTACGTGTGTTACTTAGTTTAAATATTATTGCAAACACTCCCACTTTTATTATGCACTGTTATTTTGGAAGTAGTAATTACACGTAAGACGACGTACTGTTAGCTGTATTTTCACGCATTCCCTGTGGGATCGACCTCAACTCTGGTTGGGTTCTATATTTGGTCAACGACCGCTTTACACTTCATTTGAGGTGTGAGTTTGGGGAAATCAACTCTCAAGTTCACTAAGTCTATGATCAGAATGAATTCTCTATATATTTTATAACAAGGAAATGGAGAATGTTGATTAATATATTTGTAATTATGAAGTAATAATTCATATATTTTTAGGGGCATTATAGTCTATCAACTATATGGAGTTATTGTGGTCTTTAGTATTTTGGTTAGAGTCTTCCCACTTTTTAGATAATATGGATCTCGTAGTTGGTGTTCTTTGAACATGTTTATGTATAGTGTTCTATGAATTCACTCTCTAGTTTTCATACCCAGTTTGAGAGATTCTCCTAGCAGGCTTGATGATAATTGTAAGGAAGTCAATCCTTCGCTACCTATTAGTAAGGAATGATGATTGATAAGCAAGTGAATCCTTTGCTACCTAATAACCTTCTACTATAATATATGTTTCTACTACCTTTTATCTAAGGTCTCGTCCTCGGTAAGCTATAATTGTATCATGTCCTGTGTAATCACTTCTTCCAATTGTTTCTTCAGCCTACCATAGGTGACCTTTCACAACTCTGCACTAGGACATCTTTGTATCTATTCTTCACATGTCCAAACCATATCAGCCTCGCATATCGCTTCTTGTTCTCCATCAAGGCCACTCTTACTTTTTTTTGGGGTATCTTCTTTTTTAATCCCATCTCTTTTACTATGCCCACACGTCCACCGCATGATCCTCATCTCCACGACTTTCTTATTCAGCCTATCATAGGTGACCTTTCACAACTCTACACTAGGGCATTCACGTATCTCTTCTTCACATGTCCGAACCATATCAACCTCGCTTCTTGTTCTCCATCGAGGCCACTCTTACTTTTTTTCCGGGTATCTTCTTTTTTAATCTCATCTCTTCTATTATGCCCACACGTCCACCACATGATCCTCATCTCCACGAGTTTCATCTTTTGAATATGACATTTTTTGATTGGCCAACAATCCGCCAGATATAACATAATTGGTCTAACCATCACTCGATAGAATTTACCTTTAAGTTTTGGTGATACCTTCTTATCACTAATCACACTATACTCCGGATGCAATATAAGAATTAAAAAATGTAATTGTCGATGAATATAATAATTACTATTGACTCGAGTAGTCTAGCGGTCAATGAAGTTTGAATAAGAACAATGGAGGATAGGATACAATACTATGAGAGGTAACAAATTAAATAAATTCTTCTCATCTTCCAAAGCTAGCTACTGTAATTTCTTATTCTCTAAAAGGAAAAACTTGAGTTTCATAAGGAAAAAATTCAATGCAAGCTAAAAAATTTAGACAGCTCAAGTTGTTGGGAAGCTTGGCCTGAGGTTGAAATGGAGGAACTTCATTTTGAAGCACCATGATACTCGTTACCATGCCCACTTGGAAACGAAAAGGTAGTGTAGTAGATGCACGTCAGTATTTACTAGTGAACTCAAGTATGGAATTGAAGTTGATAAGAGAAGATGAGTAGACCCATTATCCAGCAGTTTTAAAGCTAGAAATATCCACCAGTTGTATGCAGGTTAGCCTGAATATTATGGAATGGTGGATGCTTCTATATAAATAGACTATTAGACAATCAGTTGGTTGGTTTTATTGGGTGTACAAGTGATTATGAAGTTGCTGGAATGATCCTTGGTTCTTATATCGATTATTATAAGTAGGATGAGTTTTGGCCGACCTCCAATCCAAAAGTGTGCTCATCAGCTTCAAGCAAATTGAGCTGAATTGTTGACATATTTTTCACAAGACAACATAGAGGTTAATTTAAACTAAAAATTATACAACTACACAACTTAATTTACTCAAATCTCCAATATTTCCTATCATATAAAAATATTACAAAAATTTCATATTTTTACGCACTCTCTCTTATTTTATGATATCTACAATAAAATTTTCTCACTCAAGTTTAATATCCATCATTATGCCTATTTTTACACTTTTTACAGTCCAATCAATGAAATCATTTACTAACTTATCATAATTAACTCCAATTTTCAAATTTAGATTTCAATTGCCACACGAATTTTGGAGTCCTTTCTTCTTCTTCCTTCTTTCAGTCAACAATAGACATGGATTCTCAACCCAACTTTAGCCTTGATATTACGCTTCAAGTAGATGACAGTGACAATATTGAAGAAACTAATGTAGACCCATCAGGCAATGATTCACAAAACTCTCAAGGAGATATCATTGAAGATGATTTTTCGGTAGGGACGGAGACCACAAAGGATGTAGCATCAAGTTCAAAATCAAAAAGCCGAAAAATCACACGCAAAAAAAGAGAAAAAAGTTGTACCCGTTACAGAAAGACCATTGTTGCCAAAGGTGTGTTTAGTAGACACAATTTTTACTGTTTATTTGTTTTGTTGAAAAATTTTTGACACATAATTTAAGTTTTATTCATTTAATGATTAACATGATCACAATGCTTATATATTTGTGTATTGGATGTTTTTAACACTAGTTGAGGTTTTTCTTGATATATTCATGATATCTCTATATTAGTTATGTGGACATGCAACTGGGTGGTTCCACCTGTTCTTCTTTTCACATGCAAAATCATAATCACATTTTTCTAAACTTGTTAATTGAGTCTTTCTAAGTTGATTTGACTGGAAATTTGTTAAATTGATACATAAATTTCGATTAATGTAGATCATTATTCTCAAATTTATGTGTATCATAGTGGTGATTATATTTTTTGATACATGAGAAAGCACAATTCGTTTGTTGATACAATTACCTAGGTTTTTAGGCATTTGGGGATTTCTTATTTTTCATGTATCAATTTTATTGAATGTTTTCTAACACACGTATACTGACAACCAAAAGGAAAATTATCCATTTAAGTATCAAATGTCTAATAGATATACATACATTCAATTATCAATACCTAATTATTTTACAAGTATCAAGTAACCTTAGGAAGTACATAAACTCAAGTATCAATACCTACTTGTTTTTTGCAAGTATCAAGTAACCTTAGGAAGTAGCAAAATTCAAATATCTATTTTATATAAGTATAAACTTTTACATTGCACTTAATTTATTGTTCAAGTATCATGTTTTCTCATAAAGTACCTAAATTCAAGTATCAATTATCTATATGAAGTACACTATTTCAAGTATCAAGTAGACACAACAAAAAGTATTTTCTTTTATTTTTGTATCATATTAATATTTCGTACTGTCAATGCAGGGATTGCGGGGTATTGATTGTTGCCTATGTTGAGTACATTAGTGATGGGATTTCAGTCCCAAAGCATGCACTGGATGTTGAGTATCTTCGGAGGAGATATGTCGCACTGTTATGAAAATATGACAGTGACAAGTGTTGCGAAGGTTACATTAGTGAAAACGATGATCCACCCAAGCTTAGGGATATTTTCATTATGCCTAACAGTGATATAATAGTTGATATTTCATAATTTCTATGTCTGTAAATTTTTATTTTGTTTCCAAAAAACAACTAAGACTATAAAAGGCAAATTGTGTTGCCTTGTGTTTTTTATCTGGATTAGCTAAGATTTTCATTGGTACTTTCCAACTGGTATAGTAGAAAACATATAAAATGCAAACTGTATTTTGCCCTATATGTTTTTGAACTTAAATTGTATATTCTTATATTTAGTAGCAATTTGTAATCTTTGTGAATTGAGATCTGAAGAAATTGATACCTGGATAATACTTTAATTATAGCTACTTGATACTTAAATTCAGATATTTTACTTAGTTATTTGTCTTCATGTCATTTTTCACACCTACACTTTTGATACTTAAATTTAGTAATAGAGCTTTTTAGTAGATGTTTGTTCTTGTTCAGACGAGAGAGAAGAGAAAGAGAAACATCAGTAGTTGTGGTACATCTTATATGTAGTTGGATTTACAAGGAAGGGAATGAAAATACTCTCTACAGTTTATTTTATTTCTCTTCACCAACAAAGTAAGGTTGATTAAATTTCTAAGGCATTATTTGTTGTGCTGCCTTCTCTTCTTCTTTGAGATTTGTTTTCATCCAATATTCGATATCTATATTAGAGTTTAACTAATTTGAGTTCGCGCTCTATTAATAAAAGAGATTTTTTCATACTTGAAACTCGATATCCAAAATATATGATTAAAGAAAAAATTACAAATTGCTACTAAATATAAGAATATACAATTTACGTTCAAAAAACATATAGGGCAAAATACAGTTAGCATTTTATATGCTTTCTACTAACCAATTCGAAAATACCAATGAAAAGCGTAGCTATTCCGGATAAAAAATGCAAGACAACATAATTTGTCTTTATAGTCTTAGCTATTGTTTCTGGAAACAAAATGAAAATTTACAGGCATAGAAATTATGAAAGATCAACCATTCTAACAATGTTAGGCATAATGAAAATATCCCTAAGCTTGGATGGATCGTCGTTTTCACTAATGTAACCTTCGCAACACTTGTCACTGTCATATTTTCATAACAGTGCGACATATATCCTCCGAAGATACTCAACATCTAGTGCATGCTTTGGGACTGAAATTCCATCACTAATGTACTCAACATAGGTAGCAACAAATACCCCGCAATCCCTGCATTGACAGTACGAAAAATTAATATGATACAAACATAAAAGAAAATACTTTTTGTTGTGTCTACTTGATACTTGAAATAATGTACTTCATATAGATAATTGATACTTGAATTTATGTACTTTATGAGAAAACATGATACTTGAACAATAAATTAAGTGCAATGTAAAAGTTTATACTTACATAAAATAGATATTTGAATTTTGGTACTTCCTAAGGTTACTTGATACTTGCAAAAAACAAGTGAGTATTGATACTTGAGTTTATGTACTTCCTAAGGTTACTTGATACTTGTAAAATAATTAGGTATTGATAATTGAACCACCCCAACATCTGTTACTCCTCAAAAGATATAATCGGTTTGACTTTGATAGGTTGAGCAGAAAATCAACTTAACTAATAAGTTAGGAGCCATAGTAGAGGGTTATGACTTTGGATTCTGAACACCCTGTGCCCCTACCTAGGCTGAAGTCTAAGCCTCATCTCAAACTTGAGGTCTAACTGAAGTGCTAGGAAAAGAACCTACGTGGGACATACCCTCCATGAAGCTAAGGAGCCTGGCCGATGTACTCTATGGAACCGACGCGACCATGAATCTTGGTGGAGGCTAGGCTGGCCCCACATTATTTGGCTGATGCTAAACATCTTCAACCTCTATATTGGGCTCTAGTGAAAGTACTCTCTCTTAATGTTGAGCTGGTGTTGTGCCTTGCGCTTCACCTCAACCTCTGTCCCGAATTGGAGCTCTATCTGTTTGTGCAAGAGGCTTTCGTCCATTTGTGAATGATCTCATCCTAGCCATCAGAAATAGAATGAAACAAATACAGTTTAGACATTTCTACAATCACCAATGCTTGATAGGAAATAAGTAGTGAAGTATTCCTTGAAATGCCCTATAGCCTCTCTAAGATTAGATATGAGCATCACCATATCGATCTACAAGGCTTTACTAGGAACTTACTCCTGTATTGGTAAGACCAGTGAATCTAAAGCCTTGGTACCACTCTGTCATGAACTAGAATCGGCTTATGATGGCGCCTACCATACTTCTTAAGTAAGCAAGCCAAAACCAAACCCAAACTTGGAAAAGATAACAATTTAAATAGTAATAACTGAAAAATAAGTAGAAATAAGAATAAAATATGAGAAAATGGGTCATAGTACAGTTCTGCAAGTATGATATTAAAAATAAAAAAAAGACCCAAAAATGACCAAGATGACAAACTAACACTAGTCCATATCTCCAAACTTGATATCATCGATATAGGAGTTACTAAGTAAAGAAAAGCCATATATACAAGAGAACTGATTAACCAAAATACAAAATATAAGTCAGTACAAAGAGGAAATACAAAGTCTCTAAATGCCAGGAGCTCACCACGATTTGTGTCTGTGATAGCTTACAACGATCACTGAGGGAGGCTTATACAGGAAGTTGCATAAAAAAATGCAAAAGTATAATATGAGTATCAAAATATGGCACATTCAGTAGGCATCATAGGTATATAAGTGAAGCACAATGGTATTAACATTTCATGGAATAAGATATAAGATAAGACAATACTAAAGTGAAGTATAGGAAGTAAAACAATAATCCAAAAAAAGATATACACAGATAGAAAAAACCACAATTATACCCAAAAGCCAAATAACACATAAATGCAATGCAGATAATGAATGAAAGAAAGCAAAAAGCTCAGAAGAAATCTCGAGTCATCTGAAATGGTGCCTCAAACTTATCAAGGGTAAACCAACAACCCAAATAATATATCAACGAACTGTCCGAAATAATACCTCAGACTTATATTCAAATAAAAGAAGTAGAATGTAACCCAAAATTAAGTCAATGCACCATCTAGAATAATACCTCAGATTTATAAATAAAAGTAGTGAAAATATGAAATAACGGTGCAACCAAGTATTCTCTTGTCATCAAGTCATATACTTGAAAGATTTTTCAAGTTATTCATATAAATTCCCTTTTTTAATCATTTCTAAAGATATTTCAAGATAAGCAACTAAATGTAAGCATCATGTTGAAGTCACCACACATCACCAACAAGGACACCAAAGACACAACACTTTACGGACATTTGGACAACCCCAAACATAGAAGAGAAATACTAATTTGTAACTCCAACAAATCCAAGCTCACAGCCTCAGGACCAAGAATTCAATATCGATGAAAATCAAAGATTTGAAGTACCATAAAAATGAACAAACAATTCATATAATGAAAACATGCGCCAACCTAAGTTTCACACCACCTAGAAGTCATTTCTAAGGATTATTAAATGATAGAAGTAACAAGGATCAATTTATACTAAGGCTTTCCGGGTAAAAAGCTACACTAACCAACCCAACAATAGACATAAATCAATTAATGATCAAGTATAAATTAATCCTAAATTTCACCCTAACATACAATACTACTCAAAATATAATCAACCTAACTGAACCAAGTTTAAGAAAAGAAAAATTGTAACCTATCTTAAGATTAAAAAACCCGCATCATTCCTTTATTCTAAAAAATTTCATTTCGAATAGCCTTCGAGCGGTGCCACGCTATCAAGTTGGCAAAGAGAACATCAAAACAAGACAATCAATATCCATATTATAATTTTCTAATTTGTAACTAAAATTGAGTTAAAATATGACATTGGAACCCATCCAGAAAATTATATAATCGACTTCGTGACAAGGTCCCATTAGCTCAAGGAACTTGCGCCTCAAAAATTGGCACAATCTGAGCACCGAAAAGTCCTAAAACAGTCTCACCATCTTTCAAACTCAAGAAGATAAAGAATGAGAAATTTAGGAGAAATTTGATGAAACTTAAAAGATTTAACGACCCTGGGACATGCCCATGTGCCGACGCTATCCATGGATCACTCAAAACCATCGAAAGTTGCTCTCAAAATCATCTAAAAAATCATATCTTAAATTGAACATGCAAGCTGAAAAATGGGATTAATATAATTTAACTGCCAGTGAAATTAACCATCACAAACGCATGGCTTAGCTCGCGAACATAGAGGTCAGTCAACTGACTATCTGCAAATGTGAACGCTAGCTCACAATTGTGGTGCACTAGTGCCTTACATTCCACGATCATGGTGGTTAAATTTTTAGGACTTCGTGGATGTAACCAAGGACCCGTGAATACAGAGAACAAATTAGTGTTGCACCAGCAACACTGTGTCAACAGTTCACCAAGAGCAAAAATATTTTCAATAAAGACAAAATTTATTCAAAATTTTATCAGTGCAAACAAACTATGTTATCCATCAAAAACAGTGTTCTAAACTCAACAAAATCGAAGAAATAACCAATGGAAGTCGTCTCATTAAAATGTTGACCTAAGTTAACACTTCCAAAGAAATTTTAAATTAACTGTCAAAAGCCACAAACTCATCCTGAATATCTTGAAAATAAAATCAAAGATTGTTCTAGAACAAACTTAGCATTTTGGATCCAATCGCGTTAACAAATTTTCATCCAAGCATGTCTATCTAGAATATTTACTGAAATCAAACTTTGAGCAAAACTTCAAAGTTAAAATGCCTAACAGTACAAACTCAAAATGCAGACCCTGATATCTGAACTAACCATCCTACTTGACTAGAAAGGACCTTCCAGAGCTGATATTAGAACTAATAAACTTCTCATACAACATTAGAATCTCCAGATATTAAGTAAAGTCAATTCTTTCACTTTAAAATCTCCAAAAAGAGAAAAACTCACATGAAACTCTCCTAATCACCATGACAAGCATATCATCACTCATCTTAACATCACATAAAAGCTACAAGTAAGTAACAGGAAGGGAAAAAATAATAAAATCATATAAAATCACATAAATGATCACAAAGGTCATTATAGAATGATAGATTCACTCCCACTGAGCGTGTCACTTTATTTGCAATAAATTTCTAAGTGATGAGAATAAACTGTAATCACAAACAAAATATGATGAAACAAAAATTTTATTGTTGAATATTGTCAGTACAATTCTATTACTCCCATGATTCTTAAACTATGATGAAATCAAGATTTTATTGATAAATATTTGTGAGTACAATTTTATTCCTTTCGTAACTCTTCTCTCTGATTTTTCTCTCTGATTCGAAGGTTGTTAGTAGCGTATTTCATAAATATACGAAGATTTGGACCTCCTTGCAATGTATTTGATTAGTAGGAATGTTGGATGATAGCTTTGACAAAGGTGGTACTTGATGCCTTGATCTTGTTTTGAATATTCCAAAGAATTATAGTATTTCGAGGTCTCAATCTCTTTATGAATATCCAAGAATTTATAGAATATGTGAGATCTCAATTTCTTTATAAATATCCAATAGCTTATGGGCTATTTGAGATCCCAAATTTTTTATCCATATCGAAGAGTTTATGGGATATTTGAGATATGATATCTTGGTCTCTTTGTGAATATCCAAGCGTTTATGAGATATTTGAGATTGGTCTATCTATGAATACCTAAGAATTTATAAGATATTTGAGCTTTTTCTATAAGTGAATGTTACTCTTTGTATAGATCATCGACTTTGTGACTCTAGATTTGCAGTTTTTATTTATGTGAGAGAAAAAAAAATGGACAGATTTGGTTCTGCTGGGCATATCAATTTGGTTATAACAAATTTTGAATTGATGGAAACAAATTGCAATTACAAATAAATATGAATATTTGTGAGTACAATTTTATTCTTCCCTTAATTATTCTCCGTGATTTGAGGATTGTTAGTAGTTTATTTGTCATATGTTGGATGATTGTTAGACCTCTCTGCAATAAATTCAATCGCTAGGAGCGTGATCAATGGCAGTGGGTTCGTCTTCGCTATTTCATTCCTGCACAAGCTAACTCAATCTAGACGGTGAATCACATGATAACTCCGAATGGGAATTACACAAGCAATGAGAAGTACGTTCCCCAGGTAGCCGTTTCATTTTGTTGTCTAGTGATTGCCATTTCAGGAGAATACATGTGTGGCAACATTATACAATTTGCATAGCATATCCCTACAAAAATAAAGATCAATATCTTAAAAATACTATGTTAGGTAAATCGTCGTGAATTATAGTTTGGAAGCTGTGCATACAACATGGTTAAACACAAAATCTACAACCTTTAGTTCTAAATCCCATGAAACATTACAAGTGAAATGTTGCAGGAACACTACAGGTCAAGCATAACAGCAGTTCGATGGCATTAATCTAAACTAGGGCGATGCTGCTTTCTCCGCCTGGTGGTTTGCGCACGCCACCAAAATAATCTCTAGATTCAACTTTTCCATCAGAAAAAATATCATTTCCACTCATTTCTCTCAGCTTTGCTCTGCTCAGTGGCTTTTCTGCAGATCCAGGAAGAACATCTCCCTTGAAAATGTCATTGCCGGTCAACTCTGCAAACTTCTGGTTATGTATTTTCTTTACTGTGTTGACAACAGGTTCATCACCAAACAAAATATTGCTTTGACCACCAGCAGGCTACAAAAGAAAACAGCCACATGAGAACACATAACAAGTCTGTAGACAGAAATGGGAATGTAAGAAAACAAGTCTAATACTCAACTCACATTAGAAACCTTGACAGATGTACGCACAACTCGAGGAGCAAATTCACCCATGTCTTTGCTTTCTTTTGATTCTATGCATCGGGAAGCAGCCAAAGATCTTGGAGGAATTTCAGCAGGAGGACCAAAGATGTCATTTCCACTGAGTTCCTTGCTCTTTGCATCTGACAGCTGCTTCTTCATGTTGCTATCTGTATCACTTTCTAGTGTTCCACTCAACTCTCTCTGCTTCGCCATTTCTGTAAGAGTGATGGGTTTCTTCGGGGAGATCCTTTCTTCAGTACTGAATGAGATCTGGCTTATCCCATTTGCAGCTTGCTACAATGAATTACAAAACCTTAGACGAAGAAGTTGCATTTACTAGTTTCCTGATTTTGTAGCATGCTCACACACCAAGTCCCGCAAAACATAATTTTACCTTAATGAAATAAATAGTACCTGAACAATGCGGACAGATGTCCTGTTGTTGAAGTTACCATTAACAGCTCCTGATTCAGATGCATCATCTTCACCATCAGCAGAGAAAATTTTGCTGCCACTCATTTCCTTCAGTTTGTACCCTGAACATGGCTTCCTGTAGACAGCATGTTTCAAGCAGTGTTAGACCAGAGAACACATTTACTTCGAAACTGTTGAGGTCACTGAACTATTCTTTTCTTGTCCAAATATTGGAACGTCGCACTCAATGAAACTATGAGTTAAAACACAAAAATGTATTCTAGATTTTCCGTGTAGCATGTAGATTTCACTAGTTGGAGATAAAAACTCTGAACTTTATGAGTATTACGATAGAGAAACTACACTTAGCTTGCATGTTTTTCACTTCACATCTGCTAAACTTGCGCCCCTGTCTAAAAGCAAGCATGTTTATATCATACAGCTAATTTTCTACTATATAAGAAAATAGTATGTCTTCAATTTTACGAGTTAATAGGATTACTTCCATTGGCTGAAACTCCACGAAGTACCCCACCACTGGTCTCTGAATGCATAATCATGATCAGCAAAGAACCGATAAAAAGGATAAGGAGATCAGGATACCCAACATGCAGAATGCAGAACAGGTGCATATTTTTTCCAGTTTACTAAAAATATTAGGTGCAGCCATGTAGTCTTGGATATCACATAGAATTTCTTATTTGTATTCTTTGGAATTGGAATATGGAAGGGAGTGATAATGGATATGAACGAATGGCTTCAAGCAACTAAAAAAAAAATAAGGAGAATCAATATGATTTGAACAAAAAGAAGTCTAAGATGCAGTTTTCACCAAGAAACATTTCCATTTAAACATTTATAATCATTACAAGATCACACACTCTTGTGAAGTCAATGACAGTTTCTTTTTATAATCCTTAAAACAGAATCAAATGAAATCTATCTATAGAAAAGAATATTATCACTATAATTTTGAAAAATGTTTTCCAAATGAATTTGATTTCTTCCAATTTAAAGAAAATGACTTTCCTACATAAAGTAAGACATTCTTCCAAAACTCTGATTCAACATATCACTAGCCAATCATAACCGAGGATCAAACTCCCATCCCTGACCCCAACCTGACTTGGGATTCCACCTGGACTCCCAACCCCAATCTGAGACCTAACCTTGATGGGGGATCAAACTCCCGTCCCCAAACCCGACTTGGGATCCCACCCAGACTCCTGACCCCAGTCAGAGATCCAAACCACAGCTTGACTCGAAACTCGACCCAGACTCTATCTTTGGGTCAAGGTTGGATCCTGACTCAAATCTCTGATCTCAATTCAGATCAGGGTTAGGGTTAGGTACTAAGTGAGCTGAGAATTTTGGGTCATGGCTGGGTAAGTTGTTGGGTCTAGAGTTGGGTTGGGGTCAGGGTTGTGTCTCGGATCAAAGTTGAATGAGGTTGGGGTTGGGGTAGGGGCAGGAGTTGGATGTCATAGTATTTGTCCAGACTATACCTAAATGCTCTTGGACAATATTTTCTTCTTAAAAACATTTTTCATCATACCAAACACACCCAAAAGATATATATTTATATATGAAAAAAAAAGAAGAAAAAAATGCATTAGCAGATCTAAGAAATTTTGGAAGCATTAGAAACAAAAGAGAAAATTTCGGACAACTCAGGTAAAGATCTGAACTTCCAAATCGAAACTACAAGTATCAAAACACACTACGTACATATATTTTAAAAAAAAAAATCCTTTACTCCAAAGAAAATGTGATGATGAATTAAACAAATCGAATAATCATTTATTTTTTTCAGATGACATCCATACCGCTTGTTCAAGCTCTCAGCTTCCTCTTCAGTAATTTGACCTCCAAACAGCACCTTACTGATTCCATCAGAGGGCTACAACAAAATAACAAATAAAATTAAACGGTTAATAAATTATAAAAGCAATAACACAACTCACAGTACTTCACCTGATGAGAACGAGCGCCGGAGCGAGATGCATTGCCTGCAGCAGCGGATGAGTTGTTCGCCAGCGGAGCTTCCGACCAGGTGAGCAGATTGGCGGTAGAGGTATTGGGTTTCCGTACAGGTGTTGCTCTCTCCATCTTTTTGAGTGTCCAAAAGTAGCTGAAACTTGAAAGAGTGGAGTTGTTTTGAAAATGGCAAGTATTTGAGTTTACTTTATCCAAAGAACAAATTTCAAATTTGAATAAATTGAGCAAAAGTTTGGTTTAGAGATTTGAAATCGTGGATTGTGGGACCCTTTGGTTATGGTAAAAGTACAGCACGTGCATACTAATAGCTACGAAAACTTTATTGAGAAAATGACATTTGGAGGCGTTTGGTAATAGAATTTTCTTATAAATCCATTCAATTGAATGTGTGGAATGTGGATTGCTTATTTAGTTAATATATAAATTTTTTATGTTCATGTATACATATTTCCATTGGTTCTATGAATTATTTGGATAAAAATGCATCTATTAATTATGATATATAATATAGTGATTTTTTAAATGATTTTTCAATCTACAAATAAAATTGTGATTTATCATTGTTACAGAAGACTTGAAGACAGTTGAATAAGATAATCTTTACATTTCTACTCTCTATATTTCTTATTTTATATTACTATTATTTTACAACACGCTATCAGCACATAGGGATGATAATGGGGTGAGTGTGAGGCGGGTGCGAGGCGGGTTGAGCTCAATCCATAATTTTTTTAAACCGCCCCGCTCCGCTCCTCATTGTGATTTTTTTATTTTCAATCCGCTCCGCATAGATTTGCCCCGCTTAAATTTTTAAGTTCTTTTATTTTTTTAATTGAATTTAATATGAAAAATTAGAATTCATATTTTTTTTAATTTTTCACTAGTTAACTATTTTTAGTTGACATTTCAACAATTGTTTCTCAATCGTTAATTAAAAGTTTCTAATTAACATTTTAACAACTAATAATTTATCGGACATGTATAATTTAAATTTTAGAA
>JBCEWC010012589.1:0-15736 GCA_038996855.1 Solanum aculeatissimum | reverse complement strand
ATACGAAGATTGATATTAAATATATTAAATTTTACATTTACAATTGAAGTTGTCAGATCTAACAAAAATGTTATTGCCCAGTCATGGGATTGGTATGTATATATGTAGTATGTGACTGTACCTTTATTATTGTAGCCTTTTCGGCTAGCCGATACTCTATCATTTTGGGTGACCTAGCCTGATGTGCTTGGTTGATTGATGACTAGGTCATGACCTAAATGGTTCAGTCTCAGTTTTTCAGACGTTATGCTGCCTGATCTTTTGGTCCCTAGTCTAAGTAACTAGTATGTTGAGTGGCTTACTCGACCAATGGTGGTATCGAGTGCCAGTCATGCCTCCACATCTTTTGGGGCATGATAGTTATTTTTAAAAAATGAAAAAAAAATTGAACAATTTTGAAAAAAAAATATATATTTATTTTTTAAATTAAATTTTGAGCACAAGGCTCTTTTTATTTCAAATCAATAGTTCATGACAAAATTAAAACTGATAAAGCTAATAAACTAAGGCCCAACTAAAACTTGAAAAAATTTGGCCCACTATCCTATTGTACACATCTAATATCTAAACAACCACCCTTTTAGACCCTTCATTTGCACTTTCTATATAGTTTTCAAAAAACTCTTCAATGTTCTCTTTTTTCTAGAAAACACTGATCTTTATCCTTCAGGGTGGCTTTCGTTCACCCTCTAATGTCCCGTTTCCATTCTGTCAACCACTTCAAAAGAGTATGTTCTTCTTCTTCCTCCATGCTTGTGTTGTTTTCCATTGTTTTCCTCATCGTTGTTCCTGCTTTCAGATGACAGATCCGTGGTCATCTATGTCTCATCTTATCAAGGATCTAATGTCTCCTTCTTCGTCGGTATCGGGTAATTTTTTGAGATTTTTCCTCTCCTTTTGACAAATATACCTATTCCGCTTTTAGACTTTTCAGTGGGGATTGCAGAGGTGAAGATGCAGATGTTGTCGAACTCCCTCGTTCATAAAGTGACTCTTGATGGTGCGTTTTGACTTTTGATAAGACTAAATAATCTTTTATTTTGTTGAAAATTTTGTAAAGTTCCCTAGCGCAATCTAGAATGCTTAGTTATTCATAATGCTTTGACCCAAATGGTAGTGTAAAACTTGTGTAAATATTATACTGTGAAGTTTTGTCTTATATATGTTATGTTGACTCACTTGCATGCTTATCCGTAGATAACTAAATATTAATCTAATATTACTGCTGAACTGACCCTCTTATTTTCCTGTTTCTGATGTGTAAATAACTCAATTGCATTTTATCTACGTTCAACTGCATCTTGCATTATTTTGGTAGCTGACTAAAATGACTGTAACTTCTCTTATCTTCTTCTATAAAAGCACAAGCTGCTAAAACATCTGCTAATATATTACCTTCCTTAAGCACATGTTGATTACTAATATAAATTTTTTTTATAAATTTTTCATTCCTTACTCAAAATGCATTTCATACTCAAAGAGTCTATCTTCAGAATAATTCTATTAGAAAGTGCAGTAGCACAATATTGTAAGCACTTCAGTACTGCTATTGCTTCTGCCTTATTATTTGTAGCTATTTCTATCCTTTGTGCTTCAGCCCAAATCAAATCCCCATTATGGTCTCTCACACAAAAGGCATAGGAACTCTTCCTTGAATTTTCTTTTAAAGCTCTGTCACAATTACATTTAACTTGTCCCAACTCAGGTATTCTCCAGATTATATTTTTCAAATACAATTTAGGCCTATACTATTGAAATAAGAGTATTACCTCCTCCTATCCTGTTGGACATTGAACCCACTGATAAGACAGTTTTATGAGCTGATTAATAGTGTTTTCATACCATTTAATCAATTTCATTAAACTTACATCCTTATTATGTCTTCTAGTATTTCTTTTTTTTCCAAAGCTTCCAAATGACCACAGTTAGAACAATTCTATAAATGTTTCTTATTTTCCCAGGACCCTTGACTTGCCATCATTGGATCACCATCTATTGAAGGTGAATTTCTGTTACTGTAAAATCTACACAGTTAGCAAAGTGCCTTCATAATTTTTAAGCTATGGGAGCTGTTAGAAATAAATGTTTCATAGTTTCTTGTTGATACTCTTCATAGTAATAGCATCTGGAAACTATGTTCATCCTCATTTTTTATAAATTATCAACAGTGGAAATTCTTTTTTTCCACAGTATCAATAGGAAAATACTAATCTTAAATGCCAATCCCTTGACCCTGTTATTATTAAGGTTGATTTAACTGAGAACTCACCACTAGTATTCTTCATCCACCATATGTTATCCCTATTCTCATTTACCACAGGTTTAATACATTTCTATGCTCCCTTAATTTATTTGAATTTCATCCATTATCTTTAATAAAGTTTTTTATTTTCAATTCAGACCCATCTTGTCTCCCTTCTTCAATATAATACAAAGCCCCTTGTTGTGTCCAATTGTCATACCAAAAGCTGCATGAATCAGTCCTATCCATATCTGATGGCCCATCTCATCTCTCACCTCTATTAAACTCTTCTAAACATGTGATCCACCTCTCCCCTTGCAAGTACAGGGTGATCTTTCTTACAATCTTTATTCCACATAAATGTACCCCATATAGAATTTATCCCCACTCTAAAGTTCCACAATAACTTAGAAAATAAAATTTTGGTCACATCAAATAAAGATTTGAATCCAATTCCTCCTTCTTTCATAGGATAACACGTAGCTTCCCATACAACCCGATGTTTCCATTTCAAACCTCCAGTTTTATCCCAAAATGTTTTTGCCATCAATTGTTGTATTTTGTTAATAACACCCTTAGGGGGGTTTATAGTTGATAAGAGGTATACATGCATTGATTGCAGCACATGAGAAATTAAAATATATCTTCCCCAAATGATAGAATTTTTTTCTGCCATCTCATAATTCTTCTGTTCACCTTTGCAATAATTTCCTCAAAATAAATAATCTTTTTCTTGCCATATAATATAGGGAAACCTAAATAAATGAAAGGAAATTGACCTTGATTAATCCTTGTCCATCTCCTTAATTTTTTAGACACTACCACAAGTGTTGTCTCATGTAAATAAAAAAAACTTATTCCTATTGATTATTTGACTTGACATCTGCTAATATTTACCAAAACTGTCGTCGTCATCATTCTTACTGACTTCTTTTCCCCTGAACAGAATAAAATAGTATCATATGCATACGCCAAATAATTTATCTTTGAAATCCACTTTGGCATATCAAAATCTTTGTAATCCGACTGTTCATGTAAATTATTTCAACCCCTAAAAAAAATTTCAACAACAATAATGAATAAAGTAGGGGACAAAGGATCTTCTTATTTTAAACCCCTAAAAGACTAAAAAAATCATGTGATTGACCATTTATAATTAATAACTGAATACCAATTATTAGACAATAACCTCCAAATCACATCAACGATTACTTCAAAAAATTCAAACTTATGACTTTTGTTAGAAACAACCATGAAACTCTGTCATATGCTTTTTTCATAACTAATTTTATTACCGCATTGTGCCATTTGCTCCTTAGTCTGATATCTCTTATAATTTCTTGGGCCAATAAAATATTTTCTGTGATGCTCCTATCTTTTAAAAAATTGGGCTGATTTGGTGAAATCATTTTAGAAAGAACTCTAACAATTCTTTCATGAATAATTTTAGAAATAATTTTGTTAATAAAATTACTAAGACTTATGGGCCTTAGATTTGTAAAGGCCTTCACACTCTCCTTTTTGGACAGCAAAACAAGATGTGTATGTGTGAGGAATCTTGGAACATATGCCCACAAAAAGAAAGTCTTTACCAACCTTGTAATATCTATATGGATGGTCTCTCAACACTGTTAAAAAATATACCTGAAAATTTATCTGGTCCACTAGCACTATCCCATTTAATTAATTAACCACAACTCTTACCTCTTTCATTGTGGTTTCCTCAGTCATCAATTCATTATATTCCTGAGTGATGATGGATGAAATATTCTCCATCATATCTGATCATTCCTTAATTTCAGTCTCAATGAACTTTTCCTGCAAAAAATCCACAATAGCATCCCTAGTCTGGTCCTTTGATGAAATCACTACACCAAATTTATCTTGAATTTCACTTATATGAAGTTTCTTCCTTTTACCTCTTACCACAAAATGAATTTTTTTTTATATTTTTGTCTCTGTCGTTGAACCATTTCAATTCTAATTTTTATCTCTGATATTCCTCCTCAATAGCCCAATATCTAGTTAATTTTACCTCTGCTTTTTTTTTTAACTCTTGTCTGTTCTCCTGAGAAGGATTGCCTTTAAATTGACTTTCTTAAACACATATCATATCCCTTAAAGTGTTCACTTTCTCAAAAATATTTTCATATATCTTCTTGCTCTATTCAGCCAAGGACCTCTTGACTCTTTTTTAGTTTTGCATGGAATTTTGTAAAATAATTACGCACAAAACTAATATTCCATGCTTTTTGAACAACTTTCTGAAATTGAGGATGTTTGACCCAAAAGTTTAAAAACTTAAAGAGTTTTATAATATTATCCTCTTCTCTATTACATTGTACTGATAAAGGGGCATGATCTGGGCCTTGTCTAATCAACTAAAAAAATCTTGAAACTAGGAAGAACATCCAAAAATTTCTGATTCACCAGCACCCTATTCAATTTTTTTAAAATGCATTCTGATTCTATCCTTCCATTCCACCATGTAAATTTACTCCTCACCGACTGCAATTCTATCAAAACATAATTGTTAATGCAATGTGTAAAATCATTAGCTTCATCATGTGTGAATGAAAGCCCATCTAACTTTTCATCCTTATTTAATATCATATTAAATTCTTCCACCCACTATTCATGATTCTGTATAATTTTCATCAATATATTCAAGCTCATCCCATAGTTTCAATCTTTCTTGTACTAAGCATCTAGCATATACAGCTATGATGTTGATGGTTAAATCACCTTGTGACAGTCCAATTGTTATCTATTGATGTCTATCCAGAATTATTTGTCCACTCCAACTGTGATCCCAGAATAATGATATTTTTGATGAAGTATTTAAATATACATTTTGCATCCCCAACTTTCTACTATAATTATGAATCTCCCCATGATCCTGCAAGGGTTCTAAAAGAGTAATAAAAATAAAATGTTGTCTCTTGTTTAAATCAATCAACCTCTCAAACAACTTCTGAGAATTAGCTGATTTAATATTTCAAAATAACATATTCTTTATCATTGAGAAGGATTGTCCTTCCTTTCTTTACTCCTTGTTTTCACCTGTAATGGTAATAAAGATTTACTTGCCCGAATCTTTTTATAATCACCTTTTAAATCTGTAATTTGCCTTGGGTATAGATCACTTGCTTTTCCACACTTTGTATATTCATCTCCAAGTCTTTATCTTTATTCTCTTCTTGTATTCTCCTCTTATGAATTGGAGTAAACTCTTGTATTTCCTTTATGCGATCATCTTTTTCATCTAATACCATATTGTTACTTCTATTTAATTTCTCTTGCTCTTTATTCTTTATATTATTTGTCCTCCATATTACTATGTCACTGTTACTCTTCTCTTTTGAATTCGCTCCAATATCATTGACTTGGTCCTGTACCTACACAAGCTGCAGAAAACACATTGTTACCCTATATGTCACCAACCCAATGCACATACTTTACAACTATGAAAAAAAAGAAAAAAAACTACCTATAAGTCCAAAAGCTAAAGACAAAACAAAAACTACTAATATTACACAGTATCTTGGGTTGCCTCCCAAGTAGTACCCGATTTATTGTCACGACATGACTTGGACCATCTAATTACTCAGACTTCATCAATGTCCCAAACCTCCATCTTTATCTCGTCTAGTCGCTTCATCAATTGACATATATTGAAGATGACTTCTTCATCATTTAATTGAAACTTGAGTTGGCCTGATTCCATGTCCATCTTTTAATGTTGGAATCAATTTTTTTGCTGTATTGGAGCCTTAAATGTCTCCTCAACCCATTGTTTGGTAGAAATATTTTTTTTTCTTGCATAACATTCTGATTATCCATTTTTGTATCATTCGAGGCCTCAAATCTATTCTTAGTGCTTATCTTACTCTGTTGTGAAACCTTAGGATTCCAGACTTGCTTCTTTTGTTCCTGTTATCTAGCACCTCCATTCATTCTTCTATTTTTCTGAACCTGAATGTTGTCTCTATCTACTTCCTTCTTATTCATCTTGTCTACCCTTTTTCCTTTATCTGCTTTTTCATTGTTATACAAACTTAGATCCTTCTTTTCCTCTGACTTCTTTGTATATAATTCTGGATGCAACACATAGCAGTCTTGCTCATCATGGCCTTGCAATTTATAAGTTGAACAATACTTAGACATATAATCATAGTTAATGTCAATCAACATTTTAGTAATCTCCCTTGATGGCTTTTTAATCCCAACGTCTATTATCTTAGGAAAATTGCCTAAGAGATCAACTTTGACCTTAACTCTAGCATAATTGGGTCTTGTCTGATTTTTTGTTGTCATATCCACTTGTAAAGGTTTATCTAATGCGACAACCAAGGAGAATATTATTTATTTTACAAAAATATTGGAAGGCAATAATGAAAAAGAAATTCATGTGATAGCTATCGATGTTTCTTCATCCGAATCAAATATTGGTCTCACTTAAGTGACCTCATGAGATACATCCATTGCCTAAAAGATAGATATATGATAGGTTTAGATAAAAGTTTCACATAATCTTGCCTGTTTGATGCTCGAATCAGAACATGATGCATACACAACACACCAATATTGCATTCTCCCATCAATTTGTGTTGTATCGGTATAATCTTCCTTAACTTATTTATCTCTGACATACAATGCAAATATTTATCAATAACAACATATTGGAGCTTTTCCTTATGTATCATCTAATAACTTCGGATTCCTCTTAAAGTATCTTTGGTTCTCCATGAAAATAAGTAATTGGCCTCATAGGAATTGAACTCACAAATTCTGGCACCGACTCCTTGAATAACGACACATAATTATTATTAGTATTTGTTCTAATATTAACCAAGCCAGCTCCTTCTGAAGACTGGTCTGCCGATCTAATGGTCGTGGCCATCTTCAAACTAACAAAACGATAAAAAGCAAGAAAAAAGTCAGCGGTTAGGATTTCTAGATAGAGAGATTTTTTCTTAAATCAATGATCATGATTATATATATATAATTAAATTCTTATCTGAATCATATAATACATTTTTTCAGTTTTAAAATAAGTGATATTTTAGCCTTTTTATTTTATTTCAAAGTAAATGAGTTTTTATGGTTTTAGAAAGAAATTGACCTGATTCTTTTTCAAATTATCCTTATTTTAATATATGAAGTTTTATATCATTAAAAATTATTCTCTTCTTCAATGCATTTAATTAATTAAGGTTAATTAGTAAAAATACTTTTTATTTTTAGGAATAGGTAATTTCTTAAGAGATATGTTACTCCCAACAAAATTATCAAAATACCCCTAGATGAGAAAACACTCGTATAACGCATCATCCTGAATCTTTTTGATAAATCCAAGGCCAAAATTACGATCAACGCAAAATAATATGTGGAAAAATGGCCTTGGTTGAATTGTAGAGCAACCAGATCACAAGGTAATTTTTGAGGTAAAGATACAATTTCAGAAAAGTACATGACACGTCCATGTCACAGATTTGCACTTAATCTTGGTTCTATTAATTTCTAAGGGATTAGAAAATCGATTGAAAAATATTTGAAAAAAATGAATGTAGAGAGAACAAGTCTGCGATGCGGACTTGGTTCACCGATCTGTTTCATCGAAGTTCAAAATTTTCAGCTTTTTGAGAGGCATTCTAGACTTTTTCCCACCCCTCCTAAACTTAAATCACAACCAATAATGGTCAATTTTTTTTTACCTAAAAAGGGTTCTTAAACTCATTTCTAAGTCATTATTATGTTCTAACTAAGTAAAGGCTTTGAGCAAAGAAGAGGAGAAAAAACTAGGGTTCAAGAGTTTTGAGGCCAAATTCTTGCAAGGTTGAGTGTCTTCCTTTATCACAGGGATGAAAGGCTAAACTAAAATATGTAATTGTTCTTCCATGTGCCCCCATTGATAGTAATAGAAAGATTGTGAAAGTATTGAGTCTCCATGCATGTTTTCTGAAGGTTTTCTTGTAAACTATATATGTTTTATGTATTTTACATGTTTGATGATCATCATGAACTCGATTTAATAAACAATTTTTTTACATAAGTTATTTCATAAACTTTATATGTTATTTAATAAAAGATTTGCATGAATAAACCTATGGGTTGAGTCTAGAGCCTTGATAATATGATTGTGATTGTGATTGAGCATGATGATGATGTTGATAGAACTTGATGGTCCTGGGAGTCTGTATAATTGAACTCAAATGATTGGTCAAAATTTATAGTCCTCTTAATGATTGTCTAAACCCTCTTGAAAGATGTGATTGATAATTTATTGGATGGTTGATAGGTCGAAAGGCTCGATTGTGATATAATTGATAGATTGAGAAGAGTTCTTTAGAGAAGCATTGATTAGATTGATTGAGATTGATTATTTATGAGAATTGAGTCTTAGGAGGAGTATCGAGCACCAAGTTAAGTGAGAGTAAGTCCAACTCAGGCTCATTAACTACGTCGCCAAATGTAGGAGAGGACTAAAAATATTAAGTTGGATGTTTCCTCTTGATAGGTCCCTGAAATAATAGAGGACTCGATTGATTTGATCCATTGTGGATTGATTCATTCTTTACCCTGGCAAAGTGTTGAATGATTGTGGAAATATCAATGGGATTGTTGTACAATCACTAGCTTATAAGTGATTGTTGTTTGATAAGAGAAACTTCCAAATAGGTTTTGATAGTACTCTGATTGGATTGGATTGAGTTGTCTAAAATCGGTCATCTGTCTAGTCTTTATCCTTTCTTTAGACTTATAACATTCTGACTGGGTATTTTGAGATAATTGCATTCCACCTTATATCTGTTTAATTCTACCATTTTATATACTCGTACATTCCACGTACTGACGTCCATCTAGACCTACATATTTTTATGATGTAGAGATAGGTCTAGAGGTCATCAACAGGTGCTTCGTTGAAGATCTTTCCCACTTTTCAGTTGATTAATGAGTCCTCCCTAATTTTGAAGAATGCACATTATTGGTTTCATTTAGATTTTAGAGTTAGACTTTAGATTGCTTATTTTGATTTGAGGTAGTCATAGACCTGTTATTGGCACCATTAAGCAGTTGATAAAGGCTTCATAGACTAGAGTGTGATTGGTTTTGATGTTGATATTATTTTGGGCTAGTTTTTTCATGCTAGTCTTATTAATTTGATTTAACTCTATATAAGTGAGATTGTCCACCTTTTATTATCTTTAGTCTTCTGTTGATATGTTAAATGTTAATTGAATGAATGTGATAAGGTCAAGTGGTTTTCTTGGGGACTAACAATAGTCTCTGAGTGTCGACCACTCTAGGATACCCTCCCAGGGCGTGATAACTTGATATTAGAGCAAAATATTCAAGAGTCCTAGGGAGTCTATGAATTTGTGTATAGTATGGCCTTGTTTATAGGTGTGTAGTGCACCACATTTTATAAGCAGGAGGCTATAGGACATTAGAAAAGGTTACACTTCTTTCATATTCTGATTCGTGCTATAGAGTTAAACTCTATGAAAGCTCTCTTATGATTTGTGAGTTATTTATTTGCAAAATTATGATCATGCCTTCAAGAGGGGCCGCTAGAGGAAGAAAACGCCCTACTAGACAAAACACTAACCAACTTGAACCCCAGAATTAAGATGAACCCATAGGCCCAATCATCCCTGAACAGCTACCACAAGTCGACATCTCAAATACAGAGCTTTGCTAGGCTATTCAGACTTTGGCCCATGCAGTGACAACACCTAGGGAGTAGGTAGATAGGATGCACAGGATTTACCCAGAGTTCGAGAATTTCTGAGGATGAATTCTTCAGAGTTAATAAGGTCTACACCTAATTAGGATCCAGAGAACTATATTGATGAACTTCATAAAGTGTTTCAGGTTATGCATGTGACTGATATTGATGGGGTTGAGTTGACTGCCAACTAGCTCAAGGGGTTGCTAGACTCTAGTATGATTAGTGGAGGATGAACAGAGTTGAAGGCACACCTGTCTTGACTTAGTCCATATTTGAGAATACTTTCATGGGTCAATTCTTCCCAAGAGAGCTGAGGGAGGCTAAGGTATGAGACTTCTTGAACTTGAAATAGGGATCCGTGATGGTGAAGGAGTATGGTTTTAAGTTCATGCAGTTGTCTCGCTATGCTCCTGAGATGATTGTAGGCATGAGAAAAAGGATGGGTTTGTACGTTAGTGGGTTGAATAAGTGGTCAAAGATAGATGGGAGAGGAGCTATGCTTGTGAGCGATATGGGCATAGGCATGTTGATGATCTATGTGTAGAAAGCTAGTGAGGAAAGGCACCAAGATAGAGTGGAGATAAAAAATAAGAGGGCTAAAACATCCAGCCATGAGGTTGACAGAGAGGAAATGGGAATGGTAGCAAGTTTTAGTTCGGGCCAACACCTTCATCTGCCAATGCACCTGTACCTAGAAACTGGAATGAACAGAGGTCTCAAAATTTTAGATCCCAGGGATCTTAGTCATAGGCTAATGTGGCTCAAGGTTCACAGGGTAAGCCACCATGTGGCAAGTGTGGCAAATTACACTTGTGAAAATATCGTAAGAGAGGTGATGAGTGTTATAAATGTGGCCAAATGAGTCACTTTCAGAGAGATTATCCAAAGGGGGTTGACAAGGCTAAATCTTCTACACTGGCACCACCAATTAGAGAAAATCATAAGGGTACTACTTTTGGTGCAAGTGGGGCTACAAACCGTTTGTATGCCATAGGTTGTCACTAAGATTAGGAAAACTCCTCAGATGTTGTGATGGGTATGATTTGAGTCTTTTCTCTTGATTGTTATGTTTTGATGGATCTTGGTGCCATATTATCATTTGTGTCTCCTTATGTGGCTAGTAGATTTGATAGAACTCCTGAGTGTATTCTTGAACCTTTCAGTGTGTCTACTCCTGTTGGTGAGTCTATTCTAGCTGAAAGAATCTACAGAGATTATGTAGTATTCGTCCATCATAGAGGTACCTTGGTTGGCTTGATAGAATTGGAGATGATTGAAATTGATGTGATCCTTGGCATGGATTGGCTTCACACCTCTATGCCTCCATTGATTGTAGGACCCGAATGGTTAAATTCCAATTCCCGAATGAACCGGTCCAAGAGTGGAAGGGAAATTCTGTTGCACCTAAGGGTAAGTTCATTTCCAACTTTAGGTCCAGAAAGCTAATCTCTAAGGTATGCATCTATCAACTTGTGGGAGACAAATTTGATAATGTTGAGTCTCTTACTATTGAATCAGTCTTGATTGTGAGTAAGTTTCCTAAAGTGTTTCCTGAGAATCTACCTGGAGTCCCTCTTGATAGGGAGATTGACTTTGGGATTGATGTTCTTCCTGATACTCAGCCTATCTCTATTCCACCTTATAAAATAAACCCTGCTTAGTGGAAAGAGCAACTAAGAGATTTGCTAGATAAGGGCTTCATTAGGCCATCATTTCTCCTTGGGGTGCTCTGTCCTATTCGTGCAAAAGAAAGATTGGTCTCTCAGAATGTGTGTTGATTATAGGCAACTGAATAAGGTCACAATAAAGAACAAATATCCTCTTCTTAGGATATACAACTTGTTTGACCAACTTTAGTGTGTCTCTTATTTTTCAAAGATAGACCTCAAATCTGGTTACCATCAGTTAAAGGTAAGGGAATGTGACATCTTGAAAATAGCCTTTAGGACTCGTTATAAATATTTTGAGTTCTTGGTCATGTCCTTTGGGTTGACTAATGTGCCTGCAACCTTTATGGATTTGATGAAGAGAGTTTTCAGACTGTACCACGATATGTTTGTAATTGTATTTATCGATGACATTTTGGTATATTCCAAAGATGAGGAAAAACATGTTAATCACCTCAGAATCACTTTACAGACTCTCAAAGACAATGAGTTGTATGCAAAACTTTTGAAGTGTGATTTTTGGCTCAAGCCTGTGGCTTTTCTATGTCATATTGTCTCAGGCAATGGTATTCGAGTGGACACTCAAAAGATTGAAGCAGTTAAGAAATAGCTCATACCAACCTCTATGACTGACATAAGGAGCTTCTTGGGTTTAGCGGGTTACTACTACAATTTTATTGAAGGATTTTCTTCCATATCCTCACTATTGACTAGAGTAACTCAGAAGAAGGTCAAGTTCCAATGATCTGATGAATGTTAAAATAGATTCCAAGAGTTGAAAATAAGGTTGACTATTGTCTCAGTGTTGACCTTACCTAAAGGGACTGATGGATTTGTAATTTATTATGATGCCTCAAGAATGAGATTGGGGTGTGTATTGATACAGAAGGGAAAGGTTGTCACTTATACTTCTAGATAGCTTAAGGTCTATGGGAGGAATTATCCAACCCATGATCTTGAGTTGGCAGCGGTGGTATTTACACTTAAAATTTAGCGTCACTACTTGTATGGATTGCATGTAGATGTATTCACTGACCACAAGAGCCTGCAATATGTATTCAACCAGAAAGAGCTCAACCCAAGGCAGAAGAGATGGCTAGAATTGCTCAAGGATTATGGCATGAGCATTCTCTACCACCCAGGTAAAGCTAACATTTGCTGACGATCTTATCAGATTGTCAATGGATAGTACTCCCCATGTTGAGGAAGGAAAGAAAGAGTTGGCTAAGGAAGTTCATAGATTGGCCCGATTGGGAGTTCAACTTGAAGAATCTAACGAAGGTGGAGTTAATGTTCAAAATGGATCTATATCATATCTAGTGGCATAGGTGAAAGAGAAGCAAAACCAAGATCTTATTCTACTTTAGTTGAAGGAAGTTCTCCATAAACAGAATGTGATGGTTTTCTCAAAGGGGGAGATGGTGTGTTGAGATACCAAAGTAGATTGTGTGTTCTAAACATTAATGGTGTTCGAGAAAGAATTATGGTTGAAGCCCATAACTCTAGGTATTTCATTCATCCTGGTGCTACCAAACTGTACCATGACTTGAGAGAAGTCTATTGGTAGAGTGAAATGAAGAGGGATATTGTTGAGCTTTTCTCCAAATGCCCAAATTGTCAACAGGTTAAAGTTGAGCATCAAAGGCCATGTGGATTGGCTCAAAACTTTGAGATTCCTGAATGGAAATGAGAGATGATCAATATGGACTTTATTATCAGTTTGTTGAGGTCTCAAAAGTAGCATGATTAGATATGGGTGATTGTGGATAGGATGACCAAATTAGTTCACTTTTTAGAGGTTAAGATGATTGACACTACCGAAGAGTATGCCATGTTATACATCCACGAGATTGTGAGGTTGCATAGAGTTCCTTTGTCTATCACATCAGACAGAGGAGCTTAGTTCACATCTCAATTTTGGAGATCTTTTCAGAAAGGACTGGATTCAAAGGTGAATCTTAGTACTGTCTTCCATCCCCAGACAGATGGCCAAGCAGAGCGTACCATTTAGACATTGGAGGATATGTTAAGGGCTTGTGTCCTTGACTTCAAAAATAATTAGGATGATCATTTATCTCTAATCAAATTTGCATGTAACAATAATTATCATGCATGTATTTAGATGGCTCTTTATGAAGCTTTGTATGGGAGGAGATGTAGATCACCAATTGGGTGGTTCGAAGTTGGAGAAACCGAGTTGATTGGACCTAATCTTGTTTACTAGTCTATGCTGATGGTAAAGGTTATTAGACAAAGCTTGAAGACTGCATAGAGCCACCAAAAGTCTTACACTGATGTGAGAAAAAGGGACTTAAAGTTTGAGGTGAATGATTGAGTATACTTGAAAGTAGCACCCATGAAAAGTGTCATGAGATTTGGTAAAAAAAGGAATCTAAGTCCTCGTTATATTGGCCCTTACTAGATTGTGAAGAGAATTAGAAATGTTACTTATGAGTTGAAGTTACCTTCTGAGTTAGCCGCGATTCATTTGATTTTCCATGTCTCGATGTTGAAGAAATATTTGGAAGATCCTTCATTGGTAGTTTCCATTGATAGTATTAGAGTGAAAGATAGTTTATCCTATGAAGAAGTTCCAGTACAGATTTTTTATCGTCAGGTTCAAAAATTAAGGACCACAGAGATAGCCTCAGTCAAAGTCCTGTGAAGAAATCAATTTGTTGAGGAAGCCACGTGAGAAGCTGAGGAAGACATGCAAGCTAAATACCTACATTTATTTTTGCCTAATGATAAGAATGTTGAAGCTAATGTCTTTACCCTCGATTCAAATTGATTTGTCCATCCTTGAGTTGATTGTTGATTATCTAAAGATTTTGATTAATTAATCAATTGATTGAGAGGAGATTTGATTGTTATTCGTGCCTTGGGTCCATCTTTAGTTACTCTTCATTCAAGGACGAATGATCCAAGGAGGAGATATTATTACACCCAATAAAATTATCAAAATATCCCTAGATGAGAAAACACTCGCATAACGCATCATTCTGAATCTTTTTGGTAATTTCGAGGCTGGAACGTGATCAACACAAAAAATTGTGTGAGAAAATAGCCTTGGTTGAATTTTAGAGCAACCAGATCAAAAGATAATTTTTTGGAGCAAAGATGCAATTCCAAAAAAGTGTGTGACACGTGCACATCGTGGACTTGTCGTAGATTTGCAATTAATCCTGGTTCTATTATTTTCTACAGGATTAGAAAATCAATCAAATTTTTTTAGAAAAATGAACATGGAGGGAATAAGTCTGCAATGCAGACCTGGTTCACCAAAGTTCAAAATTTTTAACTTTTTTAGGGGCATTTCAGATTTTTCTCCACCCCTCCTAAACTTAACTCACGACCAATATAGGTTTTTTTAACCTAAAAAGGGTTCCTAAACCCATTCTTAAGTCATTATTACATTTTAACTAAATAAAGACTTTGAGCGAAGAAGAGGAGAAAAGGTTAGGGTTCAAGAGTTTTGAGACCAAATTTTTGCAAGGTTGAGTGTCTTCCTTTATCACAGGTATGAAAGGCTAAACTAAAGCATGTAATTGTTCTTTCATGTTCCCCCATTGATAGTAATAGAAAGATTGTGAAAGTATTGAGTCTCCGTGCATGTTTTCTGAAAATTTTCTTGTAAACTATATATATTTTATGTATTTTACATGCTTAATGATCATCATGAACTTTATTTAATGAACAATTTTTTTACATAAGTTATTTCATAAATCCTGTATGCTATTTAATAAAAAATTTGCATGAATGAACATATGTGTTGAGTCTAGAGCCTTGATAATATGATTGTGATTGTGATTGTGATTGAGCATGATGATGATATTGATAGAACTTGATGGTTCTGATAGTCTTCATAATTGAACTCAAATGATTGGTCCAAATTAATAGTTCTTTTAATGATTGTCTAAACCCTCTTGAAAGATGTGATTAAGAATTGATTGGATAGTTGATAGGCCGAAAGACTCGATTGTGATAGAATTGATGGATTGAGAGAGTCCTTCTGTGTAACAACCCAAAAATTTCCGAAACTCCTTATGGTTGATATTGTATGATGTTATACTAGTCATGGTTGAAACTTGG
>JBCEWC010012588.1:0-15736 GCA_038996855.1 Solanum aculeatissimum | reverse complement strand
CACCAACAATTTGCAAAGTCAAACTTAGTCAAGGTCTTCTTCCCCAATTTCTCCAAGCTTTCTTCAATGGAGGCCAAAGGGGTTTTGGAATTTCTAAGGAGAGTGTAGGAGAGTTTGAATGGATGAATGAGGGTTAGGGTTATATTCAATAGGTTTAAGGGACTTTAGGAAGCCTAAAAAGGTCCTAGGGATCGACCAAATTACAATTTTACCCATAAAGAGGCAGAAACTTCACCGTCTTCAGGGCCAAACGGAAGCCCAAATGGACCATTCAAGATTTGAAGGTCCGTCTACATGATCCGTTAGACTTTACTTAGTCATATTGTCATCCCAAATCATTTCCAAGAATCTTCCCAACTTGACGGACCACCAAACGGTTCGTTTGAGGTCTCACGGACCGTGGGGTTGTCCGTGGACCTTAACTTAGTTTTTGGGGTGGGTCTGGGCCACCCCCAGCCCACTGGACCACTTTATGGAACCCCCACACGGACCGTTCAAAGTTTCATGGCCCGTCTCCCATGCCTTGGGCCATTTCCAGAGCCTATCTCCAATGTCTTCCGAATTTCAGGCAGTCCTACGCTTTTAGCTATAACTTCCTCATTCGAACTTGGAATTGAGTGAAACCAGTTGTGTTGCAAAGATATTTCAAAGAGATTCAATTTTATATGTATAAGGACACACATTTCTACCTACATAAAGAGTTATGGTTCTGTGAAGTTCACTGTCCAAACGGCCTCTCTAGGCCTCAAAATGACCTGTTTTGCGTTCGGCCACTTAAACTCCACCCGTGGCCACCAAATTTCAACCACGACCATTATAACACCATACAAGCCCAACCATAAGAGGTTTCAAAAAATTTTGGGTCGTTACAATTAAGACCACAAGATTGAGGGCATTTTGGTACATTTGACTTAACTTTAATTTATAATCACAAAATAAAAAATTCTTCTTTATTTTCTTGAACTCTGTGCCAAATCAAACTAGATCATTCTTTATTAAAGGAAGAAGTATTTATTGTTACTATTAATTAAAAAAATATTTCTCTGATCCATTTTAGTTGTCATGTTGTTTTTCGAAAGTTAATAAATACATCTTAAAATGTTAGTTAAAGTTTATACAGTTTGATTCTAAAAATGGAAACTATGACAACTAAAATGTGACAGAGGGAGTAATAGTTTATTGGTTATCTCTTGCATATACTTTTTATTTCTTAATTTGTCAAATTCACTTTAATTTAAATCAACCATATTTAAATATTTCAATTCTTTGAGATATTTTATAAAGCATTTCAAGCTCAAACTAACTATGTTATCAAATAATTAAATTTTAAAAATTGTTATCTTAACTTTGAGTGTTTTCTAAAGATAACGATCACTATAATATTAATTTTTGCAATTAAAAATAATACAAAATATTATATAAATAAAAAAGTAATACTTGTTCAATCAAGTGGAGTCTTAAATAATTTTTAAATACTTCTAAAGAAATATTGATAATTTTTATAACAACTGACTTTATTTAAAAAGTTTTTGAAATAATAATCAATAAAAGAGATTTAAACATTTATGTTGTTACATAATGTACAATAATCTATATATGTTTATTCTTGTCTTACAAAATGTTACAAAAAATGTTATCTTGTCAATTAAAAAAAATATTAATAAATAAAATATATGAAAAAATTAAATAAATGTAATACTCTTTTTAAAATTTTGGCTTATAAAAAAATAAACACGCAATTTTATTTTTTGAAATTAATTAAATGAAATAAAAAAAAAATAAATGAAACGCGCTAGGTAGGGGTCGAACCTACGACTTTCTGCTTAGGAAACAGAGGCTCTATCCACTGAGCTACAAGCACTTTGTTATACAAGTTATGCACTTATATCATATGATCATTAGTTTAAAAGGAAATTTCTGGAAAAATGAAATAAAGTTTATTTAATTGTGATTTTATCAAGCACTTTATTAAATATAAAAATAATTTTTTTTGTAATTTTTAGTCTAATTAAGTAAATTTTATATAAAATTACATGATCTATAAAATAATAGTGTGAATTTTTAACAGAATTATATACATTGCCACAAAAAAGATAGAAAGTTTCATATATCTTATATTTATTGTTGAAGAAAATTAAAAGATTGACGACGATCAGACACTGTATTGGTGTAGATTAAATGAAATTAAAAGTGTGAATTGGAAGTCTTGTGTGATGAGAAGGTGTCATCAAAATTTAAACACTACATGGTGGTAGTTTGATCAATTATATAGTATGGGATAGAGTGTTGATTTATCAAAAATTCCCCAGAAAAGAAATTACGATAATGAAGATGTTATACTAGAAGGGATACAATTAGAAATGAAGATATCGAGAACAAGGTAGAAGTAACTTTGGTGGAGGACAAGATATGAAAAGGAGACTGAGATATTTTAGACATGTGAAGAGGAAAAGGAGACTGAGATATTTTAGACATGTGAAGAGGAGATGCATGGATGCTCCCAATATGGTGGTGTAAGAGATTGACTATAGATGGTTTCGAGAAGACTGAACTCTAGAGATATATCGAAAAAAGTTTTGGAGTGAGGTGTTTAGATATGAATTAGCGTAAAATGCTAGTAAATACGAGATAAAGTATTGTCTCGCTTACCCTTCCATATTACTAGTCATAGTGTTACTCATAATCTGATATAATTTCTTGTCCTTCAATTTTTGTTGCTGTTTTATTATTTTTTGTACTTTGATTACTATATTATTTTGTAAGTACCGTTTAGAATGGCAACAATATTTTGTCAATACTTCTTTCATTTTAAATTTTATCTTGTGACTTCCAATTATTTTTCTTAAGCTAGGAATCTATGGGAAAGAATTTTTTTACCTTCAAAATTGGATAAAGTTCATTTTAAAATTACTTATATAAATTTTTTTTAACTAAAATATATATATATATATATATTTTTAAAAGAGTAAAAAAATAACTAGAAAAACTATTACATAACCCCAAATCTCAGTACCTAAAACCCCAACAAAGCCCCTTTGCCTCAGCAAACATGGCCACCATCGCTGCCAGGTCCCTCCTCCGCTCCGCCACCACTTCCGGCCGAACACCCGCCGTAAGACTCGCCGGAAGCTCCAAGCCAAAGGTCTCTCCTTCCCCTTTTCGTATCCCTTCACAGAAACCACTCACCGCTCGCATTTTCAGGTCAATTTGCCAGAACCCCTTTTTGTTGTTGTTGTATTTTCAGCAATTATTTCAGTATTTACTCATAATTTCTTACATTTCCGATTGACCCATATAGATTACATGCACATTTATAAGAAAATTTAAGTTTTTTTAACCAATTTTGTGAGTATTTATCCTTTGTTTTTTGTATAGACAAGAGGACCCTCCACCTCCGACCTTAAGGTTGTGGGTTGAATCACCATGTGAGCAAAAAGGTGGGAGCTTAAAAAGAACAAAAAACTTTACTTTTGTTTAGACAAGAGGGGTTACGAAGATGTTAAGTACCCGCTGCCTCCAATTGTGGGTTCGAATCATCAACATAGAAAGAGGGGGGGGGGGGAGGAGGAGGGGGTTGTCCTCATAGTGGTTAAGAAGAAAAAGAAAAGCTTTATTTTGTATAGACAAAGAGGGGTTACGAAGATATTAAGTACCCTCTACCTCCAATTGTGGGTTTGAGTCACCAAGGTAGCAAAAAGGTGGGAGCGCTGGGTAGTGGTTAAAAGAAGAAAAAGAAAAGCTTTACTTTTGTATATGATATTTGATCCGGATACAATTTTTGTTTGTATTTTGTAGGTCACCTGTTGAAATGAGTTGTGTAAGAGTTGAAACAATGTTTCCTTATCATACTGTTACGGCCTCAGCATTGCTAAATTCGATGTTATCTCCCACTCCTCGAAGCTATGGTTGGACTCTTGAAGGTAAATTTACTTCTTTTTTTCTGAATTGTTGTATGGATCCATTATGAGAATTAGTTTGTTGGGTACATGATTTAATGTTCATCAATGTTCTCACAATGAAGAATTTACGTTTGCTCTTAAGTTTCTTAAAGATTGTGCTATGTAAACTTTCACTTGTTCAGTTGTTCGGCTAGATACACAGACAGACCCCTAAAGTTATCATCACTTTTCACTTAGACATCTCACCCAAGGTTGTTACCTATTAGACACTCCAACGGCCGAACCTTAATCAATGTGTACCTATTACACTCCTCATGACTAGACAGTAGAAAAAATTAAACGCATCTACTTTACACACTGTACTTGGAAACAATAGCTTATGAAAAAAAAAAGACTTTCGAGTCTAACTAATCCAGGAAAAAAGAGGTTTTGAGCAATAAAAATAGAAGGGAAACACTATCTTTAGAGCTTGACTGATTACCCCTTCTCCATCAGTCATCTTCTTCCCCAGACCCATCCCCTTTCTTCCTCCATAGAACCCCCCACCCCCAAACACTACTTCAGATAGTGTTTTCAGAACCATCCCCATCGGTCATGAATAAATAAAACGGAAAAGGGAAAAATGACCCTAAATTATCGTGTTTGTTCTATGATTGCCCTCCATTAACCTATTAGCTCCCTAAAGGCCACATCATTATTTTAGGGGCAATTTTAAGCCAAAAGAAAAATATGAGGGCTTTAGGGGCCAATAGGTTATTGAAGGGCAATCATAAAACAAATTTTGATAAGTTAGGGGCATTTTTGGCCCTGTTTCGTTAATTTAATGTATTCATGTTTAACCAATGAATGCATCTAGTTGCATTAACTCGATGAATCCATGAATGAATTATAAATGTATTGAGATAAAATTTGACTTTTGGTCAATGTAACTTAACTCATCCGTATATTGTGTACACAACTGATCATTCATCCAAGGACGTAATGGAGTTCGTTCTAAACATGAGTATGTGACCATGAAAGTCACATTGTGCTAATGCACATACCTAACTTGTTGATATGATATTTCTCATTAGATTAATGTGTCCCAATAGAATTAATGTCATGTGGTTGTTTCTGGTGCACAATTGTTCTATCTTCACTATTAAGAATAGAGTGACCTTTGTCTATTATAAGAGTTTTTCAGGAAATGCATCAGAATTTGATTTGAGATTTTAGACTGGTTGTATTGTTGCCTTTTATCCTGTTTGTCCTTCTAGTCTACAACGAAAATCCCCGACTAGCTGAAATTCTTGTAACATAACTCTGGCTCAGAACTCTTAAATGCTTATATGTTCAGTTTACAGGAGTGATATGTTATTCACGAAAATGTCAACATATATTGACATGTCATTGAACCTTAAAGTATGCAATTGATGTATTTGTTGTGCCTATCAATTTGTAGATTGATGCAGAAATACATATTTCTTGCAGATTTGTGAATCATGCAGCTGATACTGATTGTTGATGCGTTAATTCCAATATTAAGCTTCAGGAAAACTGAATCAGATAGTATGTCAGACTGAAAGTTGCTTAGCATATAAATTTTGCCTTTCCAACTGTAGTTGTTAAGATGTAAGCATCATTCTAATACTTGGTATTTAATCAGATTGCAATGATGATGTATGATGAATGACAGAGAGTTCAAGTGAAGTTTATTTCCAAGCGGTCTAGAGAATAATAGTAGAATACTCAATGAGAACATGGGAGTCTTTCTCTTTCTGTGAATTCTGGCTTCCATTGAAGTATATCATCAATGTGGATCTTTACATTTTCAAGTTCTAAGTTAGCTCATTGTGATTATAGATTATGTGAGGGTCAAAGCTCAAATTGATACCAAAGCATTTTATCGCATTTTGCTTTGCTGATCGATAAATCAATATATTTACCAGATTTTAAGTTTCCTAGGATTGTTCTGAAGGCATCTAATGGTTTTGTATATAATTACTTCTGAAATTTCATATCATGAATAATTTAGATGGTGTCCCTACAAGACAACCGAAGTTAAAACGAGAAGTTCTTGTACAAGTTGAAGCCTTGTATATCAGCTTATAGTGACCTAAGAAGAGGCCCGAGATAACTTAAGTTTTGAACTTCTGCTGAGAACTAGAGTTTGAACCTCCATTAGTAAACTGTGAACCTGATGAAATGTGAACAATTCCAACACTTGAGAATTCTACCATAGGGAGCAACATCATCCTTAAACAACATATTTGTGCATTTTGAATTGACCGCAGACTTTGGACGATTGATGTATTTGTTGTCATTTTTCTGTACTTTGTCTGATTAAATTGATCACAAAGTACTTTTGCTGTTGATTTTGTGAATCATGTGGCTACCTGATTGTCAAAGAATTGATTCCCCATATAAGTCTTAAGTCTAAACTTTAGCATATATCTTGTGGCCTTTTTCATTGTAGTTCTTGATGATTGAATAATGCTTAGTAGGTTCATTCTAATGTACTTTGTCTTCAATCAGATTTATGATGAATGTCGGAATGTTCAAGCGACGTTCTACCATTTCGGACTACAAGAATGTCTGAATGTAAGGTACAATAGGTGCTCCAAAGAAGAAACATATGGTCTTTTTTTTTTCCTGCAACTGTCATTTGATTTTTGTTCTAAATGAATACATTTGTGACTCTGAATTCTGGATATCTTACATTGAGTGTTATTTTATTACTCGTTGAACGACGTCTAAGCTCATTGTGCTTGTACACTTGAACCACTCTGTTAACTCAACCAAGGATTGGTTGTTTCTTCATTGACAACAAAATTTGCAGGCTCAGCAACTTCAACGAGGATTTATCGACAGGTAAGCATGTAGTGTTGCGATAAATGATCGCGGTTCTGGCTTCATCAAGTTGAAAGATGTCAGCACAACCCTATTTGTAGTAGAGCATCATTGTATTACTCAACCCTCACATACGACGACGACAACATACTCAATGTAGTGATAGTCTGATAAATGGGGTTTGAGGAGGGTAGCGTGTATGCAGTCCTATCATTATCTTGTGAAGGTAGAAAAGTTGTTTCTGATGGACCCGAGGAAAACAATGCCTTCAAATATATCATATTGTTAATCATTCCATTTTCACAATTTGAGAAAATGATTATTCCAAAATATGGAGTTGTTAATCTTTTTACAAGTTCCATCGAGGATTTTTTTAGCTCAGTTGTTTGGTTTTTTTATCTTTATTGGTAATTTTTTTTTTTTAATTAAAAAGAAAAAAGTTCAAGGAAACATTGCCAATTCAAGCTCGCAACACTTTTTTTACTAAGGGTTTGTTTAGTAAGTCACCTTGGTAATTGGAATTGGTGTAATTATTCTAGTAATTACTTTGTCTTATGTCTAATCCAATATAATTGCAGTGTAATTATAAGTGTGTTATATGGTTGTGCAAAGTTATTTTAAATTTTAAAAATCAAAGTTAATTATTTAAAATTAAAAATTTATATTAGATACATCATGTAATTATCAACAATTCACTCAATTATCAAGGTGTCATTTCAAACAGGCTCTATATATACTTATATAACCACATTGGTGATCACTATAAAACTAGAAAGATGAACGATAAATTTTAAATTTAAAGTTTATGAATTTCATAATTCAATATATACTATTTTTTTTTAATTGTTTAATACTAAGAATGGAAAGAAAAAAATGATAAATTTTCTTTATTTTTTAAATCAGACAAATAAAATGAAATATTTGGTCAAAATACTAAAATCAACTTATTTTAAAAAGTATTGATTATCAAAAGTAATTTTTTAAGAAAATATCTTGAGAGGATAACAAGTAATATTTAACTAAATCATTTGAGAAGTGTTTTTCTTAGTAGTTTGTTTTGGGGCAATATTTTAAAAAAAAATATATAAAAAAAATTGACAGGTTAATTTACGAAAAGTAATTTACTACTGGTATTAATTAATTTGGTAATTATGATTTTCATTTTTTAGATAATTTTATCCTAAAAAAACACTACTCACTTTGTTACTTTTTACTGTCACAATTTTCTTTTTGAAAATCAAATAACATAAACTTTGATTAATATTTTAAAATTTATTTTCTTTTCATGTTAATATGAAAGAAAAAAAGCTATAACATATAGTATTTTCAAAATAATTTTTGAATATTCAAATTTTATACATCGTACATAAATCACATAAATCACATGAAAAGGAATAGCATATACATCGTACATAAATCACATATACATCGTACATAAATCACATGAAGTGAATACATTTTATTCAGACAGTGCGCGTTACTTTTGAAATTTTGATTATTTTTTAATTTGTTCTCATATGTCTGCTAATTATATAAAATATGCCATTTACTTTAACTATATATATTCATTTCAATAAGTTATACTATATCTCTAAACATTTTCTACTTGAAAATTCTCAATAAATAACGATACTAAAATAAATTCAATGTAACAAACTCAGGAATTAATGCTAAATGGTCATCCTCATTTAATTTACTCCTTCGGTATATTTTTACTTGTCCGTTAATTTCATGAAAATCAATACTCTTAATCTTTTGAGCTAAATTAACCTATTTTAGGATGACTTTATTTCATATTTCATTGGGATAAAATCACGAAATAACTTACAGTTATCATTAAAATCAGACAAATAAATTCAAACGGTAAAAATATATGTTTACTCGCTTTCAGGTTTTGTAAATTCTTATTCTAAGCTATCTTTAACAGTCTTATTTGATGAGTTAAACCCAAGCGTCATATATTTATCCACGTTCTATCTACCACTTTTTCCCTCAATTTCCACTTTTATTTCTATATACTTTCAATATTTAATGATAATATTAGATTGTTTTTTTAGAGTCAATAGGTCGAAGCCTTATTATTAATAAACAAAACAAATTTCGTTCGGATCCAAATAAGCCCAATACAGTGATGGTTCACTAAGCGGATAATAAAATTAAAACAAAAACAAGACCACAAAAATATTTGTCCAAAGGGCTAGAACCTTCTGTCTTGAACAAGGAAGGTCAGTCGCTCTTTCCTCCTCCAGATCCTCACCGATTGTGCTCTTTGCTTCATTGTGATTGTCGATTCTCTCTCTCCTCGCATGTCCAGTTAATGAAATTTCGAGGATCACCTGTTTTTCTCTTCGCCCTAGGCTTGGATAGATTCCAATTTCGCATCAAAATTCTCACTGACGCCTTGAAATTTAGTCCTGTGAAGACCTCTTCAACCCAGTACGATGAGTGACCAGTGACCTCTCCTATCCTATGCTTGATGGAGTTAAATGACTTTGCATCGGAATTTTGGATGGGCATGCTCTTCAAATCTTCTAATTTCCAGATCTCAGATAAGTGTTCTTTTTCTATCAATTCTTTGCTTTATAACAATCACAAAATTACCCTAAAATTACTAATCAACAAATTGAGCCCCAAAAGAGTTCATACCACTATTTAATCAGTAATCTAGGGCTTTCTCATGACTATGAGGTTTCTGCTGTACTTTGTGCTTGCTACTGATTTCTATTGTTATGAATATGATGTGCCTGATGTGTAATTCCTGATGTATTTTGCATCTTGATGAAACGAATATTCGAAATTTGTTGTGAGCCCAGTTGAAGTCATGTCTTTGCTTGAGTTGGAACTTGTTCTATAGATTGATAACTTAAGAAATTTCTACTTGCAAAAAAGAAAATTAAGTTAGCAAAAAGATCTGTCACCTTATTTCTTTATCTCCAGATATGCCGAAACACCACTTCTCTGTCCTGCCACTGATCCTTTAGTTTTTGAATCATTAATTTGATCCTCCAAGGAGTGTCCCAAACTCCGTATAAACAATTATAAGCCATCAATTAATCAGTTTTCAGGATCACTGGCAACCAATTATCATCAATACATAATCTAAGCCCTTTATTTATAGTCTAGATTTCAGCTTCAATACTTGATCTAACTCCTATCTCATAGGAAGCTGCATACACGAACTCTCCATCTCACTTCCTTATACACAAGCCTATAGCATTGAGACTTGGATTACCCTTAGAGGCACCATCTGTATTACATTTAAACCACCCTTCCCTAGGTGAATTTCAGTAACCTATTTTGGGAACAATGATGGGTTTACACCCTCTCAAAGCTTAACCAACAAATTTTTTTAAACTGCCTCACTCCGCTCGCATGATGATTTTTTTTTATTTTCAATTCCCCCTCCCCCATAAGCCCGCCCTGTAACTTGTCTGACTTAAGTTTTTAAGTTCTTTTATTTTTTAATTGAATTTAATATAAAAAATAAAAATTCATAATTTTTTGCTAATTAAATCTCAACAACTAATTAATAATTTTTAGTTGACATTTCAACAATTGTTTTTTAGTCGTTAAGTAAATACTCCTAATTAATATTTTAATAACTAACAATTTATCGGATATATTTAGTTTAAATTTTAGAAAGAAAAAAATTAAAATTATTGTTTGATATAAAAAGTTTATATCTTTGATTTTTACTAATTTCAAAGATTTAATTTTCTTTGAATTTCTATTTGGTTCTTTAAAACCCGCAATCCGCCTAGTCCCATATTAATTTTAAAAATAATTATTTCAACCCACTCCACACACATCCCGTAACATATAACTTTAAACCTATCTTGCCACGCATAACTCTAAACTCACTTTGTATCCGTCCTGTCCTGTCCCATTCCTATCCCTACCAAGGAGACGAATTCATCATACAAATTTTGTCCACGCTATTCAAAAATAGTAACGTGAGCTTAGCTATTTTAAAAACTTTATAGTAAAAGCTACTCTAATATTTTTTTAATCATTTTTTCCCTTTAATTGGACAATGTTTTCTACTCTAAAAAAATATTCTTGTCTCAAAAAGTTAAGTTATTTTAACCCAATAAATTTGATCCAAGATAACTACTACTATTAAATTAATTTTATTAATAATATATTAAAACTCAAATTTTAATTATTATTATTATTATTTTATGTAGCAATATTAAGGATAGTTTGAAAAAGAACTCTCTCTTGATATGTTAAAGTAGATAAGTATAATAGAATATTTATTTTTATATAAAAACAATAAAATAAAATGAATGAATAATTAATTAAAATCAAATATGAAATGTAAATAAATAAAGAATTCCGTCCACACTCTTATATTATTCTTTTTATTAGAAAATTTTAAGAATATTCGGGATATAGTGGGAGTAGCTTTAATGGAAGGTGAAAAATGAGCGAAGTTGAGATAATTTAGATATATAGAGAGAGAAGAGAAGATATATATGAATGTGTGAGAGGTTGGCTATGAATATTTCAGGAGAGAAATACAGATAGGTTGAAGAAATGTTAGGAAGAGGTGATTAATAAGGACACAATATAATTTGAACTTTCTGAGGCCGTGATCTTAAATAGAAGATTGTGAAGAACATATATATTTAGATACTTCTTTTGTTCACTATTAGATGTCAAATTTTAGTTTGGCACACCTATTAAGAAAATAATTATTAGTATAGTGAGATTACCATTTTACCCCTACTAATTGATAAAAATATAAATTAAAGTTATAATTCAAATTCTAATACATTTAATACTATCAATACAATGACAAGTGGAAGTGTTTCTTGATTTAATAATATTTTTATTTTTCAAGAAATATTGCCTAAGTAATCTAAGAATGAATTGATCATTGAAGATTTTCAAGAAATTCTGCATTTTGTAAAAGCATTAACTTTGCAAGTAAATTGGGTAAAAAAAAATGTCCTATCTTAAATTCTCCAAATTGACAAGTAAAAATGAAAATCAAATTAAATTATTTTTGACATTTAATAGTAAACGGAAGGAATAGTAGATTAGTAGATTGTTGTTCATTGTCTCGATATTTGTCTATATTAGCAGTCATAGTATTGTTCATGTAATTTATTATCACTCGATCTCTATTGCTATATGTCATTTCTTTGATTATTGTATTATTTTACTAAAACTACTGGTCATAATGTTTTTGTTATGCTTTTCACTTCTCGTTTGTATTTTTGGACTACTATGAATTTTTTTTCTTGATAATAATTTTTAGCAAATCAGAAAAAGGTAATAATTTTTTTTATTTTCATTATTAACTACTTATTCTAGTTTGCTGACCTATATCGAGGTTTGACATTCTGCGAGTTCTCTTGAAAGAGACGATGCAAAGTTGGTCATGGTTTTCATTAGCTCTAGATGTCGTAAAGCATTGAATTACGTAATTTAGTGAGCACAATTCTCGCGTTTATACGTTATCTTGACTTTGAAACCTTCACCTTTTTTAGTATTGAGTTTGAATCCAACACTTAATTAAGTTTCAATTTGTGATGAAATAAATTTCATCCTATAACTCATGAATTAAGAATAGCTAAACAAGTGTAGTAGAATGGACAGAAAGCTAGAAGTCAGATATATAGCAGTCTTTGTAAGAAGAGAAGAGTATCTACAAACTTTATTCACAATATTATATGGTAAGTTTGACCATGCATGTGTTGATAACAATTGAAATTGATATATATTATTACTTATATAAGCAAATAAGAGAGTAGCTACTAGTCGTGTTGCTTGCGTGAGCAACTTTCGGGCATGCTGCTTGCGTGAATAACTTCTGGGCGTGTTGCTTGCGTAAGTAGTTTCCGATCGTGTTGCTTGCGTGAGCAGGTTCCGGTCATCCTGTCTGTTTGAGTTGTGTGCATCTTCTTCTTTTATCACGTGGAGCCAATAAAATATTTATGGGCTTTTTAATTTAATCTTTTTAAGGCAGTTGTATATTGACGTGTCTGCTTTTAATGCTTTATTATATTTTTTAATTGTTTCTACTATAATTTTATAATATTACCCCTAATAAATCATTTTTTCGCTGCTTCAACTATGATTTTACTAAATCATCATAATCAATTATTTTAAATCATGTAAATGTTAGAATTAGGATAAAATAAATATAAATAAAAAATTAAACCTTTTTTTTAAACTTAACAAATAAAATTAAATAATTATTTTAATAATCTTTTAGTGATTATATTTGTCTCAAAAAGGAAATACTTTAAAAAAATATAATAGTATAAATAAACCAAGAAGTTTATGTATATTAACAAATAAAATTTTAATATACTCTCAAAATTTTATATATGCAACATAAATTAAAACAAAACAAGTAACATATATTATTTAAAATCAACATAAAATATACTATAAGTCTGAGTAATTAACAACTTAATTTTTTTAAAATGTATAAAAAAAATATTAATGTCACATAAATCGAGAGAGAAAAATAATTTATATTGGACTTGTGCTAGCACGGACTTTTATAACTATTTTATATATATGTACATAAATTCATTGGTCTATATTTGACGATTTGTGATAAAGTGAGACATTTAAAAGATGTCATAATGAAAAATATGTTAACAATTGTATCAAAACTAAATCGTTTACTATCATGATTGTGAAAAAAATCATGTTGTGTCTTATTTAATTCAAAATTAGGTTAAATCTTGATGAATTTTTTTTCTTGATAATAATTTTTAACTAATCAGAAAAAGATAATAATTTTTTTATTGTCATTATTAATTACTTATTCTAGTTTGCTTACCTATGTCAAGGTTTGACATTCTGGGAGTTCTCTTGAAAGAGACAGTGCACAACATGTCATGGTTTACGTCAGTTCTAGATGCCATGAGGCATTGAATTATGTAACTTAATGAGCGTAATTCTCGTGTTTAAACATTATCTTGACTTTGCAACTTCATCGTTTTTAGTATTGAGTTTGAATCCAACACTTACTAAAGTCTCAGTTTGTTTCTTTGTATAACTTATGAATTAGGAATAGCTAAACAAGAGCCACAGAAAGAACAGAAAGCTAGAAGTCGGATGGCAATGGGGCAGGATTAGATGAAAATGAAAAAAGTCATCATGTGACGAGGGTTGGACGGTTTAAAAAATTTAAGGGTTAAGCTCAACCCACGTCGGCCTGCATGCGCCTCGCCCCAGCCCCGCACGAGCCCCGTCGTGGTCCTGTACGCGTTTTATTGTCATCCCTACCGATAACAATTGAAATTGTTATATATTTATATGTATGTACATAAATTCAATGGTCTATATTTGTTGATTTGTGATAAAATAAGGCATTTAAAAGATGTCATAATGAAAAATATATTAACAATTGTATCAAAACTAAATCATTTACTATCATGATGTGTCTTATTTAAGTCAAAATTAAGTTAAATTTTGATGAATTTTTTTCTTGATAATAATTTTAACAAATCAGAAAAAGATAATAATTTTTTTATTGTCATTATTAACTACTTATTCTAGTTTGCTGACCTATGTTGAGGCTTCACATTCTAGGAGTTCTCTTGAAAGAGATTGTGCTCAGCATGCCATGGACAGCTCTAGATGCCATAAGACATTGAATTACGTAACTTAGTGAGCGTAATTCTCGCGTTTATATATGTTATCTTGACTTTGAAACCTTCACTATTGAGTTTGAATCCAACACTTACTTAAGTCTCAGTTTGTTTCTTCGTATAACTCATGAATTAGGAATAGCTAAACAAGTCTCACAGAAAGCTAGAAGTCAGGTAGCAATGGGACAAGTGTTGACACCCAATTTTGACCTACCTATTTGATTAATTAAGCATCTTTTAAAATTTATTTCACTTATTATATGAATAAGTTTATATTTAGTTTTCACCCAATAAATTATATATTTTTCTTTCAATTTATAAAAAAAAGTATTATTATTATTATTTTACTTACAAAGGTATTTATTTACTTACTTTTGAAATTTATCTTTTGTTTTATTTTATAAATATTTGAACGAGAAATTTATAAGTTATTATTATTTTATCATAAATAATGTTGAATTGTCTTTGACAATAAAATATAATTAGTGATTTAATAATATATGATTACCTAATAATTTTGTAGTTACTTATCTTATATATTTCGATAGAATTTACTTTTAACTTCATTTACTTTCAAAATTTCAATTGTTTTATTTTTATTTTTATTTAGTTCACTTAGTTATTGCCTTTTTTGTATTTGCCTTGTTATGTTGCATGTAACTTTGTCACTTTAGAATGTTTTAAGAATGAGCTTTTCATGCTAATCAAGTATCTATTTTTATTGTTCTAATTATAAGTGAAATTTTTTATGTGTTTAATATCTTATGTTTAGCCTAAAAATGTGATTGTTTTGTTGACCTTTATTTGTCATGTTTACCCTCACATAAATGCGAGATACGGTCGGGATCCACATTTGTGGACCTCGAAGGGTATTTAACAACTTCCCTTTGAGATAACATGAACCCTTTCCGAACTCTGGTTGACGTAGACTTAGGTTTAGTCTTTAGGTTAGAAATGATGTCCTAATGCCCCTCAAATATAATAGTGGCAACTCTTCATTTCTTTTAAATCCCAAAAGTGTCCTTCGTCACTACGTCGTCCAGGTTCCCTTTTCTGCGAGGAAAAAATGGAGCGCGGCAGCAGGATGGGTTGAAAATAAAAAGGGGAGGCGGTTTAAAAAACTTTAAAGTTAAGCTCAACCCACTTCGGCTCTGCACGCACTACAAGAAAATGAACTTATAACTATAAAACACATTGTAGCTAAATAAGAAATTTTTAGTAGCTAAATGCTTTAGCTACAATATTTTATTTCGTAGCAAGATGTAGCGTGGCTAATAGTTAGTTACGGACTTTACATGATCCATGGCTAAGAATTTATACTTCTAGCTACAAAATAAAAATTAATCGTAGCTTCAATGAAAATAAATTTTGCCATGAAAAATATACTTG
>JBCEWC010012587.1:0-15737 GCA_038996855.1 Solanum aculeatissimum | reverse complement strand
TTTGGCTTTTTAGCCCAATGAAGTATGATTATGAAATGTGTTTGACTTTTGGTCACGTATGCATGAAAGTAAAGCAAGTGATTTGGTCTTTAAGACTAATTATGCATGATTATGATGTCAAGTGTTTCCGTTCCATTTTAAAGGCATGTATATGTATTTGTATTCTTGTGGGATGACGACTTAGCACCGGAAAGGATTGGAGTAGTAAGTGGGCTATCCCCAAAGGTCCAACTCCTTTCCCTCAACTATGTGCCAACATAGGTTATGCTACCAAAATGGTAGGCCCATAAGGTATGCTATGCTATGCTATGATATGATATGATATGATATGGAAATCCTTCCAAAATGAACAGGTCATAAGGAAGATGGCCATCACACCTAAATGATCGGGTCGTAAGGTGTGGTGTAGGTTACCTTTGGCAAGTAATCTACTCTCATCCGATGGGTGGTCTCATCAGGCAAGTTCATGTTATAACTCACATGAGTTTGGATGTCAATTATGGTCACATCCTCTATACTACAAGCATTATGGCATTTCATGCATCATGGATTCATGGTATATTGATATACTATCCTTCCCTATATTCTCCTTCTATGTATGTGCCCTTGTCATCTAATTTTGTTGTAGGCTCATATTCATATGCATTGCACACCCGCATACTTAGTACATTATTATATGCTAACCCATACTCTTTGTCTACATGCTCTAACCATGTAGGGACCGGAGGTGACTTTCGTCCCCCACTAGATGGCTAATCAAGATTCTTGATGCTATTTCTTGTGGTGAGCCCTATACTCCAAGGGAAACACCCACCTTCATCTACCTTTGTCTTTATTTTATGTTTCTTTAATTTATGACTTGAGGATGAGCCCGAAACATGTCGAGGCCCCATCTTATCTTATGTAGAGGCATTGTTGAACATATCAAACTCTATTGTATGTTAAGCTATGTGATACTTGCAATGATATGGCTATCTATGTTAAGTAATGGAATCTTATATTACACTTTTGTTTCCACTTATGCTATTATGATATGATTAGATTGGGAATGTGCTTATGTGGAAAGTCCCTAACCCGACTTGCTCTCATAGCTTGAGTCATACTTACCTGCCCCTTAGAACGTAATTGCTATGTGCTATATAATTCATGCTTATCCCATTCTCGGCAACATCTCCATAACTTGAGTCCAAAGCCCTGGAATCCCCTAGACTTATGTGTTATTTGTTTATTATACGCGTTTCTGAATCGATGATGTATGTGATGATGCTATGATGGCTTGATAGAGGACTCTCAAGTTCTCCTTCGCCGTGTCACATCTAGTCCCTACTCTCGGGTTGTGACAAATATGGTATAAGAGCCCTAGGTTTTTAAATGATCCTCAGAGTCCAACATACCGCATCAATTAGAGTCTGGTTCATAGGTGTGATGCGCGTCATACCTATGAATGAGAGGCTATGACGACACTTTATGAATTTTCTCACTTCATTGTCCCTTACGTCATGCTGTGAGATATTTTGAAAAGTTTCTTAAATTAGGGTATTCTTATTACTCTTTTAGAAGATTCCTCCCAGAAGAGCTCCCCTTCCCAGAGAGGCTCTTGTCCCTGAGGAACAAGCCCCTCGTGAGCCTGTGGAGAAACAATGACTCATGTTGGATTTCAAAATATGGTGTCTTTGTTTGCCAAAGTGGTGGCTAATCGAGCTCGGCCAACAAATCCCATGAATAGTGGCACTACATCCTCTAGGGTGAGGGACTTCACCTGGAGGAACCCTCCAAAATTCTTTGGTTCGAAGAGTGATGAGGATGCCCAAGAGTTCTTTGATAGGCTTACGAAGGTGTTGACTATTATGGGTGTCAGTTCCATGGAGAAGGTTGAATTGGCTGCCTATCAACTGAAGGATGTAGCTCAAGTGTGGTACAATCAATGGTTGGTGGAAAGAATGGAGGATGTTAAGGTTGATTGGAAGGAATTCAAGTCTGCTTTTCTAGACCGTTTCTTTCCTCTTGAACTTTGGGAAGCCAAGATGACCGAATTTATTAACCTCAAGTAAGGTAGCATGACCGTGAGGGACTATTCTCTCAAATTCACTAAGCTTTCAAAGTATGTTCCTATGCTAGTAGTTGATCCCCGTGCAAGAATGCACAAGTTCATTTCGGGTGTTTCTGATTTGGTGGTAAAAGAATGTCGTACCGCTATGCTCATTAGGGACATGGATATTTCTCAACTCATGACCTATTCTGAATAAATTGAGGGTGAAAAGCTCAAGGAGCGAAGGGTGAAAGACTCTAAGAGAGCTCGGTATGATGGTGGGTTCTCCAATTTTAAGGGTGGTGGTGAATTTGGTCGATTCCATCAGGGCCAAGGTTCGAATATGAGGTTTGCTAACCCAAGGGTGCCTCCTCATAAGTTACAAGTTGGGGGTGGTCCATGAATTCCCCGTTGTGACCAGTGTGGGAAGAACCATTTGGGTGATTGTAGGAGAGGTTCGGGTGCTTATTTTGGGTGAGGGGGCTTGGACCACAAGATTTTTGATTGTCTAAGGAGTGCAAAGAAAGATCAAGCAACCAATGGTGGTCAAGGGCAGCCGAAGGCTCAGATTGTTGGTGTTCCTAGGAACAACAGGTTCTATGCTCTTCATGCCCGACAGGAGATGGAGGAAGCTCCAGACGTCGTGACTGGTATGTTAAGAGTCTTTAATTTTGATGCTTATGCTTTATTTGATACCGTTGCAAATTTATCTTTTGTGACTCCTCTATTGGCTGTTAAATTTGGTTTGATTCCTAAAACTCTAAGGGAACCTTCTTCGGTGTACACTCCCGTGGGTGAATCTATCATTGCCCGAAAAGTGTATCAGGGTTGTCCTGTTTTTGTTTTTCATAAGGTGTTCCCGGGTGATCTTGTAGAACTTGAGATGTATGACTTTGATATTATTCTTGGGATGGATTGGTTATATGTCTCATATGCCTCTGTTGATTGTAGAACTAGACAAGTTAAATTCCAAGTTCCTAATGAACCCGTATTGGAATGGAAAGGTAGTGATTTCGTGGTTAGGGGTCGGTTTATTTCCTACCTCAAAGCCAGGAGAATGATTTTTAAGGGATGTATCTATCATATTGTAAGGGTTAGAGATGTGGTGGGTGAGTCACCGATGCTTGAATCAGTTCCGATGGTTAATGAGTTTCCCGATGTGTCTCCCAAGGATTTGTCCGGTATTACCCTCGATAGAGAAGTGGACTTTGGCATAGATCTCTTTTCGGATACTCAACCTATCTCCATTCCTCCTTACCGCATGGCTCCAGCCGAACTAAGGAAGTTGAAGGAATAGTTGAAAGACTTGTTGGAGAAGGGTTATATTAGACCGAGTATTTCACCTTGGGGTGCTCCCGTATTGTTTATGAAGAAGAAGGATGGTTCACACCGAATGTGTTTTGATTATCGACAGTTGAATAAGGTGACCCTTAAGAGTAGGTACCCGTTGCCCAGAATTGATGACTTGTTTGATCAACTTCAAGGATCTACTCATTTCTCTAAGATAGATCTTAGATTGGGTTACCATTAGTTGAAGGTAAGGGAATGTGATATTCCAAAAATGGCTTTCCAAACTCGTTATGGCACTTTGCGTTTGTGGTGATATTGTTTGGTTTGACCAATTCTCTGGCGGTGTTTATGGATCTCATGAATCGGGTGTTCAAGCCATTCCTTGACAGTTTTGTTGTGGTATTTATTGATAATATCCTAATTTACTCCCGGAGTGAGCAAGAACATATGGGTCACTTGAGGTTGGTGCTTCAAACTTTGAGGGAGAAACAATTATTTGCCAAGTTTAGCAAGTGTGAATTTTGGTTGGGAGAAGTTCATTTCTTAGTCATGTGGTGTCCGGTGATGGCATTAAGGTTGATCCTAAGAAAACTGAAATGGTGAAAGATTGGCCCAGATCGTTGACTCCATCGGATATTCGAAGTTTTCTTGGATTAGTCAGTTATTATTGGAGATTTGTTGAAAGATTTTCTTCCATTGCATCCCCATTGACCAAATTGACTCAGAAGAAGGTTAAGTTTGTATGGTCGAGTGAGTGCAAGAAAAGCTTCCAGACCTTGAAGGATCGACTCATATCAGCTCTTGTTTTAACCCTGCCCAATGGGTTAGATGGGTTTGTGGTGTATTGTGATGCTTCATGGATTGGGTTGGGTTATGTACTTATGTAACATGGTAAGGTGATAGCTTACGCGTCTCGATAATTGAAGGTGCATGAGCAAAATTATCCGATCCATAATCTTAAATTGGCAGCGATGGTGTTTGCTCTAAAGATTTGGAGACATTATCTATATGGGGTTCATGTGGATATTTTCACCAATCACAAGAGTTTGCAATATGTATTCACCCAAAGGGATCTTAATTTGAGGTAAAGGTGATGGTTGGAATTTCTCAAAGATTATGACATGAGTGTTATTTATCATCCTGGCAAGGCAAATATTATGACGTATGCCCTTAGTAGGCTATCTGTGGGAAGTGTGTCGCATGTGGATGGGGGGAAGATGAAAATAGTGAAGGATGTGCACCAATAGGCTAGGTTGGGTGTTAGGTTGGCCGACTTAGAAAATGGTGGTATTTTTGTTCAAGGCGGATCCGAGTCTTCGGTGGTAGTTGATTTTAAGAAAAAGCAAGACTTAGATCCTTCCTTGGTGGAGTTATAGAAATTGGTTGTCGAAGGAAAGATTGAGGTTTTCTCCCAGGGGGAGATGGTGTGCTACGATACCAATATCGATTGTGTGTTTCAGATGCTGACGGCCTAAAGGAGACTATCATGAGTGAAGCTCATAATTACCAATATTCTATTCATTTGGGATCCACTAAGATGCATCGAGATTTGAGGGAGTTGTATTGGTGGCATGGCATGAAGAAAGACATAGCCAAATTTATGTCGGAATGTTCGAATTACAAACAAGTGAAGGTTGAACATCAAAGGCCCGGTGGCTTAGCCCAAGATATTGAGATTCCTACTTGAAAGTAGGAAGATGTGAATATGGACTTTGTGGTTGGGTTTCCCCATACTCAAAAATAATTTGACTCAATATGGGTTGTTGTTGATCGAATGACTAAGTCAGCTCACTTCTTACTGGTCAAGACTACTCATAGTGCCAAGCTATATGCTGGTATTTTTATTCAAGGCGGATCTAAGTCTTCGGTGGTAGTTGATGTTAAGAAAAAGCAAGACTTAGATCCTTCCTTGGTGGAGTTATAGAAATTGGTTGTCGAAGGAAAGATTGAGGTTTTCTCCCAGGGGGAGATGGTGTGCTACGATACCAATATCGATTGTGTGTTTCAGATGCTGACGGCCTAAAGGAGACTATCATGAGTGAAGCTCATAATTACCAATATTCTATTCATTTGGGATCCACTAAGATGCATCGAGATTTCAGGGAGTTGTATTGGTGGCATGGCATGAAGAAAGACATAGCCAAATTTATGTCGGAATGTCCGAATTACAAACAAGTGAAGGTTGAACATCAAAGGCCCGGTGGCTTAGCCCAAGATATCGAGATTCCTACTTGAAAGTGGGAAGATGTGAATATGGACTTTGTGGTTAGGTTGCCCCATACTAAAAAATAATGTGACTCAATATAGGTTGTTGTTGATTGAATGACTAAGTCAGCTCACTTCTTACTGGTCAAGACTACTCATAGTGCCAAGCTATATGCTAAATTGTACATTTGAGAATTGGTAAGGCTGCATGGTATACCAAGGTCAATTATATTGGATGGTGGTACTCAATTTACTTCTCGTTTTTAGAGGTTGTTTCAAAAGGGACTGGGTACTAAGGTCAAACTAAGCACGGTTTTCCATCACCAGAACGATGGATAAGCCGAGAGGACAATTCAAACCTTGGAGGACATGGTAAGGGCTTGTGTGTTGGAGTTCAAAGGAAATTGGGATGATCATCTACCGCTTATTGAGTTTGCCTATAATAATAGTTTCCATGCTAGCATTGGTATGGCCCCGTTCAAAGCTTTGTATGGTAGAAGGTGTATATCCTCGGTGGGTTGGTTTGAGGTAGGTGAGGCGGCATTGTTAGGCCCAGACTTGGTGGTTGAGGCCATGAAAAGGTGAGGTTGATTAGAGAGAGATTGAGGATGGCTCAAAGTGGCCCAAAGTCCTATTCGGATGTTAGAAAGAGGGATCTCAAATTCCATGTAGGTGATTGGGTTTATGTGAAGGTATATCCTATGAAAGGCATCATGCGTTTTGGATAAAAGGGCAAGTTGAGCCCTTGGTACGGCGGACCATATGAGGATGTTGAGCGGGTTGGATATGTAGCTTATAGATTAGATTTGCCTCTAGAGATGAGCTCTATTCATCCGGTGTTCCATGTCTCGATGTTGAGGAAATTGGTTGGTGACCCTACGAAAATTACACCTTTGGAGGGTGTGATGGTTGAGGAGAATTTAACTTATGAAGAGGTACCGGTCAAAATTTTGGATAGGCAAGTGAAGCGGCTTCGCAACAAGGAGGTAGCTTCGATTAAGGTACTTTGGAGGAACCAACATATGGACAGTGCTACCTGGGAAATGGAGTTGGACATGATGGAGAGATACCCCTATATTTTCCAATCTACTCAAGCCTAAGGTACTAGGCTCTATCCTTTCTAAAGGTCCTAATTCTATAAATTCTTGAGTTTCATGGCATTGCATGCATACATGAGCACGAAAATAATTTAAATGATATCTTGACATGAGCTTTAAATAGTTTTTGAAATGAGGCATGATCCGTTATAAGTTATGATGAAAATATTTCTTGCTTGATTGACTTCCTTAAGGCATGGTTTAGCTCATTCGAGGACGAATGTTCCCAAAGGGGAGTTGACGTAATGACCCAAAATTTTTTGAACTTCTAACTAGTAGATCAAGGTCTGTTTCAAACTTGTTATGGTTGTGGGGTGATGATCATTGATTCTATTTGAGTAGCCATGTTCAAAGGAATCGGGTTAATGAAGTTTGTATGGAACTGTGTGGGAGTACTGACTTTGAATGGCTATATCTCTTGGTACGAAAAGAACTGTATGGACTATTTCCTATCAAAATGAAGATCTTCAAGTTATCTTCGCAATGAAATAGGTTTCACTTGAATTGGAGTTTGGATGTGGAAGTTATGGCCATTACAGTGAGACTGCCCGTGTACAAAAGTGTTCTGGAAAAGGGATGTTGTTGGGGAACTAAGGCAAGGCCATACGGATGGCCCACAGACCATGTGGGGGTTCACGAACCATGAGCCCGTCCATGGGTTGGTCCAGAGAGTGGACTAGGAGATGGACCGAGGCCCGGAACCATGTAAGGCTCCACGGACCACCTTATGGTCCGTGTGATACCTCACGGTCCGTGAGGAGCCTCTGTGGAGTGGTCCAGAGACTGATTAGACCCTAAGGCCAGGACCCCGGACCAAGTGAGGCTCCACGGACCAGTGTACGATTCGTGTGTAGCTTCACAGACTGTGTGTCCTATCGTGAAGTGATCCAGAAAGTCCTCCAAGATTTTAAGCCAAGGCATGAACTAAGTCAAGCCACACGGTAGGGTTCACGATTCGTGAGCCACTACACGGACCATGTGGATGCTTCCGTCAGTGACTGTTCGAGTTATCTTCTTTGTTTTATTAGTGGTTAAATGATAATTTTAATTATCCCTAAGGTTATTTTAGCCTTTCTAAACACTCTTAAAACCCCTAAATTGAACCCTAATTCATTTTAATTCATTCAAGCTCTCAATTCACCTCCCAAATTCTCTCAATTTTCTCTCATCCACCATTGAAGACCAATCTTGAAATTGGGAGAAACTCAAGCCTTCATCAGAATCATCTCAATCCTCTTGTTAAATTCAAGGTATGTGGGTTTGATTCATGGTTTCTCTTTCAACTAAGAAGACCCAAAATCTTTTTCTCAATTTTTGATGAATTATGATTTTTCTTGAAATGGGTCTTTTGAATTAAGAATGATTTAATGTAATTGAAGTGTGGGCTGTTCTTATTTAATGATTTCAAGATGAATTAAGTCCCTAATTGATGAATTTCTTTGATTCAAGAAAGGTACAAGTATGCATGTCCCCTTACTATTTAATCTATGCATGGAAAATGTTAAATTGAGGTTTAATTATTGATTTAAATTTGAATTTCTTGTGGGTTCTTCTTGATTTGAATTTAAATTATGAATTCTAGTACCCATGGTATTCTCATCATCAATCATGGCATGTTCATGCATGAACATGGATTTCATGAAGGATCTGATGTGGGCTATGTCCCAAATATGTTTTGGCTATGATTTTGATCAAGTATGGGTTATAACAACAATGTGATCACATAATGTCTATGATATGGCTCTTTGAGCAACCATGGGTATTTACACCAATATGATATAATATGACAAGTATGGAGCTACTCCTATGCATGTAGTTTGACATGAAAGTGTATTTGGCTTTTTAGCCCAATGAAGCATGATTATGAAATGTGTTTTGACTTTTGGCCACGTATGCATGAAAGTAAAGCAAGTGATCTGGCCTTTAATCCTAATTATGCATGATTATGATATCAAGTGTTTTCGTTGTGTTTTAAAGGCATGTATATGTATACGTATTCTTGTGGGATGACGACTTAGCATCGAAAAGAATTGGAGTAGTAAGTGGGCTATCCCTAAGGGTCCCACTTCTTTCCCTCAACTATGTGCCAACATAGGTTATGCTACCAAAATGGGAGGCCCGTAAGGTATGCTATGCTATGATATGATATGATATGATATGTTATGGAAATCCTTCCAAAATGATCTGGTCGTAATAAAGGTGGTCATCACACCAAAATGACCGGGTCGTAAGGTGTGGTGTAGGTTTCCTTTGGTAAGTATTCTACTCTTATCAGATGGGAGGCCTCATCGGGAAAGTTTATGTTGTAGCTCACATGAGTTTGGATGTCGATTATGGTTACATCCCCTATACTATAAGCATTATGGCATTTCATGCATCATGGATTCATGGCATATTGATGTACTATCCTTTCCTATATTCTCCTTCTATGTATGTGCCCTTGTCATCTAGCTTGGTTGTAGGCTCATATTCATATGCATTGCACGCCCGCATACTTAGTGCATTATTATGTGCTAACCCATACTCTTTATTTACATGCTCTAACCATGTAGGGACCGAAGGTGACTTTCATCCCCCACTAGACGGCTAATCGAGATTCTTGAAGCTATTGCTTGTGGTGAGCCCTATACTCCAAGGGCAACACCCACCTTCGTCTACCTTGTCTTTACTTTACGTTTCATTAATTTATAACTTGAGGGTGAGACCGAAATATGTCGAGGCCCCATCTTATCTTATGTAGAGGCATTGTTGGACATATCGAACTCTATTGTACGTTAAGCTATGTGATACTTGCAATGATATGGCTTTCTATGTTAAGTGATGTAATCTTATGTTATGCTTCCATTTCTGCTTATGCTATTATGATATGATTGGATTGGGAATGTGCTTATGTGGAAAGTCTCTAACCCTGCTTGCCCACATAGCTTGAGTCATACTTACCCACCCCTTAGAACGTAATTGCTATGTGCTATGTGATTCATGCTTATTCCATTCCCCGCAACATACCCATAGCATGAGTCCAAAGCCCCGAAATCCCCTTGACTTATGTGCTATTTGTTTATTATACGCATTTCTGAACCGATGATGTGTATGATAATGCTATGATGGCTTGATCGAGGACTCTCGGGTTCTCCTTCACCATGTCAAATCTAGGCCCAACTCTCGGGTCGTGACATTAGCCAAAAGCGCACTTAGACAAGCTTTCAATAAACTCAAGCCTCCAAACAATCCTCAAATTGATCAATTATTATCAAAATTAGATACTACACATCAAGAGGAGTATTTTGATACCCATATTGGCATGGTTTAGGCTAAGGGGCAAAATGGTTAATTTTAGGGCTAAAAATTGAAGTTTCTGAATCTAAAAATTAACTTTAAAATCGAGTTCTACATGAATAATGAAGTTCATGGGGGAAAATTCCACCAAAACCGAGTTCCAGTCGAGTGAGAAATCAATCTTCAAAGTTAAAAAATCATGGCCTAAAAATCTCCAATTTTAGACATTCAAAATCATGAAATTCAAGATAAAACTCATGGAAAATGATAAAATAGTGTTGGGAATACTTACCCAAGTTAAATCTTCGAATTTCTCTTCTCAAAATCGCCCCAAAAGATCTAAGTTCGTGAAAATGGCTAAAAATGGTGTTTCACAGGTTTAAAATTGTTCAGGCAAAAATCCTTCTCCGTGAACGTGGCTGGGGATCCACGATCATGGAGTATTCCGCAAAATGTCCTTCACAAATGCGAAGTGTATAAGGGTAGGAATAACTCTCACGTGTGCTTTGCGAACGCAGAGCCCATCCTACTAATATGGTGCTCTAGGATAGCCTCACCTCCTCGAAGGCAGAGAACAAAAAATACTTGCACCACAAACTGTGCACCAGCAACATCACAACTCAAATAAAACTCGGACTAGGCACTCGAAACTCATTCGAAATCAGAATTACATAAACTTCATATGTATCCATTCCACAAACAACAATCCAAACTCAATGGAATCATCCGAAATCAATTTCAAGGCATCCTCGCCACATTTACCAATCTGACTCGATAAAACTAAATTAAAACTCAAAATACCAAAACTGCCCTCGGCAACTCCAAAAATTATACTGAGACAATTTCTAACGTTAGTTCACCATTCGAAACTACTGAAATTGTCAAAATTCTAATTTGAGCTTTAGAAGTTCGAATGTTTCCCAAAGTCAAACTTGGTCCCGGAAATAACTAAATTCACAACTTTGGGCCTAAAAATCTCATTTTAACTCCAAATTCAATTCTGCAACTTTCTGTAGTTCAGTTTCAACATTCCAGAACTAATGAAATCTATAGATCCCTAATCTGACACCAAAAAATTAGAATGGTACAAAAACTTACTTTTTCAATAACTTAAGCTTCCAGAAAGTGGCAAACCTCATATTTACCATTTTAAAACTCTGGATTTCAGTTTCAATCATTCAAATAGTTCAAAATAGGCCTAAAGCAACTTACGAAGGGGTAAAACAGTAATTTTTATAGATAAGGCAAAAATGACCAACTAGGTCATTACACAGGTATTGGGAAGGTGTGATAGTGTTATGTATATATGTTCAACATTTGTTTAGTTTTATGTCAGATAGTTATTAAACTATTTTTGTTGTGACTGTTACTAGTAGTTCCAAACCAGGGTTAGGCTTTCCTATCGGAGGTAAAGTAGGTACCATCATAATATGTAAATTCGGGTTGTAATAAATTGTCACGACCCAAAAGTTGGGCCTAGATGTGACATGGCGAAGGAAACTCGAAGGTTCTCGATCAAACCATCATAGTATCATCACTCACATTATCGGTTCTAAAGTACGAAAAGATAAACATATAACACATAACTCTAGGGGAAACAGGGCTTTGGACTCAAGCTATGGGAATGTTGTGGGGAATAGAATGAGCATGAATCACATAGCACATAACTAGTATTTCTAAGGGAGCTATGAGGGCATACCGGATTAGGGGACTTTCCACATAAGCACATTCCAAAAATTCACAAACCCATAAACATAATCAAAAGCATAAATGGAACATCATTTCCATAAACAAATCCTAATAAAACATAATACAACGTGCAAGAGTTTAGTGTGTCCAACATAGCCTCTACATAAGAAAGAGCGGGGCCTCAACATAGTTTGGGGCTCACCCTTAATACAAGAAATAAGAAAATAACTAATACAAGGAAGATAGAAGGTAGCTATTGCCCTTGAACAAAAGGGCTCACCGCAAGCTAGTAACTCCAAGGATGTCACTCGTCGTCCGCCGGAAGATAGAAGTCATCACCAGTCCCTATATGGTTAGAACATATAGATGAAAGTATGGGTTAGCACAATAAAGCACTAAGTATGCGGGCATGCAATGCATATGATAATATAGTATGACCAAAAGAGATGACATGGGGACAAGTGATACGAAGGAATGCACATAGCCAAAAGGGAAATATATTATAACAATATGTCATGCCATGATGCATGAAATGAAACCTAAGATCATATAATAGCGGGGATGCGACCTCAACCGAATCCAGAGGAGACCCGAGCGAGCTACGACTTAGATCTAAACTACTTGCCAGGTAGGTCCCTAATCACCCATCAACAAGGGGAAACAAACAAGTCATCCCATCTAGGGAGAAATCCCATGTTGGCACATGGTTTGACGGAAAGGAGTGGGGCCTTTGGGGATAGCCCACTTACTACTCCAATCTCTCGGTACTAAGCCTCATCCCACGGGAATACATATATATATATATCTGTGCAAGCTTTTCAAAATGGAGAGTTGACATTCTTTTCAAAACTAGGCATCATTGGCCAAACCAAAACATTATCAAATCCATATCCATACCTAGGCTAAAAGCCAACAAGAATTTCCATAATCATTTCCATATCAATGCAATAAGAGTATCTCATCTACAAAGCTTATCATATCAAGCCTTCATAACATATCATAGTGGTTCAAGCACCCATAATGCTCAAAGAGCCATAACAAGAGACTATGTGATCACAAGCCTTAACATATCATATCATAACAAGAGGGTCATGCCCTTAACAAGAGCTTCATCATAACCATTCTTCAATGCATATGTCATGAATGAGAAATCAAGTGCATGGGTAATGGAGGATTTAAACCATAAACCATAAATCAATAGGTAATTTAACATAATTCGTGATAAAATCTCAATCCAAAACATAATGCAATTTACCCATGCATATTAGACCATTAAAGGGACATGCACATTGATCCTTCAAGAATTTCCGTGAATTTCATAAAATTCAAACTTAAATCATCATTAAATCACCTAATTTCTAATGCCCACAACTCAATGCAATGAAATACATCAAGAATTAAAGAACCCATAATTAAAGAAAGCTTAAATTCATAAATTAAAGAGGAGGGTTCTTGGGTCTTCATGGATGAAAGGCAATCCATGAATCAAATCCATATACCCTGATATTAGCCAAGAGAATTAAATGGAATTGCAAGAAAGATTAATTTCTCCAAATTTCTTCAAGCTTTCATCAATGGAGGTCAAGAGAATTGAGAGAATTTTAGAGAGAATTGTGAGAATTTTAGAGAGAATTGAGGAGTTTTAGAATGGATGAAAAGGGATTAGGGTTTGATTTAGGAAAGTTAGGAGACATTAGAAATCCTAAAAGAGGCATAGGATCTAATTAAATTACGAATTAATCGTTAATGAAACGAAGGGGATCACTGAACAAAGTGCCTAATAGAAGGCCTCCAGTGGTCGTCTACAGGTTTGTGGTCCGTGAACCTGCCCGTGAGGCTTCACTTGGCCTCGGCTTCGTCTTGAACTCTTAGGGGACTTTATGGATCACTTCACTTGGGGCCTCACAGACCGTGTAGCTGCACACAGACCGTGTACTGGTCCGTGGAGCATCACTTGGTCTGGAGTCCAGCCCCAAATCTTGTCCAACTCTCTGGATCACTTCAAGGGATCCCTCACGGGCCGTGAAGGGTCACACGGACCGTGAAGTGGTCTGTGGGACCACACTTGGTCCATGGCTTGGCCCCCAACCCCTAGGGGCACACTGGACCAACCCAAGAACATCACCACAGGCCATGGACCACCAAACGGTCTGTGGTCCCACCCTTAGACCCTATTTCGAAACCTTTTTCCAGAATATTTCCATATACAGGAAATCTCACTGTAATGGTCATAACGTCCACATCCATACTCTGAATTGAGTGAAACTAATTGTTTTGTGAATATCACTCAAATAGATTCGATTTGATTTAAAGTAGCCCACACAATTCATCCCGTACAAAAAGATATGGCTTTTCGAAGTCTACTGCCCTACCGGCCTTACAACTTCACCAAACGATCCTTTTGAATCCGGCCACTTAAATACAACCCATGGCTACCAAAATTCATCCATGACCAGCTCAATACTAACCTTGACCAACCATTATAAAGTTCAAAATTTTTTGGGTCGTTACATCATCTTCCCCTTGGGAACATTCGTCCTCGAATGAGTAAAACTACGACTTGAGGACAACAATCAAACAAAAGACACATTAACCACAACTCATAATGGATCATGCATCATTTCAAAAGTCTTTCAAAACTTATCTCAAAACATAACTTAAAACATTTTCATGCTCATGTATGCATGCAATGTCTTGAAACTCAAGAATTTAAATTATTAGGACCATTAGAAGGGATAGAACCTAGTATCTTAGGCTTGAGTAGATTGGAAGAGATAGGGATATCGCTCCATCATGTCCAACTCTGCTTTTCACATTTCACTCTGCACGTCTTGGTTCCTCCAAAGCACCTTAATCGAAGCTACCTCCTTGTTGCGAAGCCGCTTCACTTGCTTATCCAAGATCTCAATCGACACCTCTTCATAGGTCAAATTCTACTCAACCGTCACACCCCCTAAAGGTGTAATTGCTTTAGGGTCACCAACTAACTTTCTCAACATAGAAACATGGAATACCGGGTGAATGAAGCTAATGTCCAAAGGCAAATCCAACCTATAACCCACATTGCCAATCCATTCCACAATCTCATAAGGTCCGACATCTCAGGGGCTCAACTTGCCTTTTCTGCCAAAATGCATGATGCCTTTCACGGGGGACACTTTCACATACACCCAATCACCAACATGAAATTCGAGATCCCTTTTCCTAACATCCTAATACAACATTTGGCGACTTTAAGCCGTCTTCAATTGATCCCTAATCAACTTCACTTTTTCAATGGCCTCAACAACCAAATTCGGGCCCAACAAGGCCACCTCACCTATTTTAAACCAACCAACTAGAGATCTACATCTCCTACCATACAAAGCTTCAAATGGAGTCATACCGATGCTAGCATGAAAGTTATTCTTGTAGGAAAATTCAATGAGCGGTAGATGATCATCCCAATTTCCTTTTAATTCCAACACACAAGGCCTTAACATGTCCTCTAAGGTTTGAATTATCCTTTCGGCTTGTTCATTGGTTTGAGGATGAAATGTGGTGCTCAACTTGATCTTAGTACTAAGTCCCTTTTAAAAAGACTTCCAAAAATGAGAAGTAAATTGAGTACCACCACCCAATATGATAGACCTCGGTACACCATGCAATCTCACCAACTCCCGAATATACACCTTAGCATACTCCTCAGCACTATAGGTAGCCTTAACCGGTAAGAAGTGAGCCGACATAGTTATCCTATCAACCACTACCCATATGGAATCGAATTATCTCCGAGTACAAGGTAACCCAACCACAAAATCCATGTTCGCATCTTCCCACTTCCAAGTAGGGATTTCAATATCTTGTGTCAAACCATCGGGCCTTTGATATTCCACTTTTACTTGTTGGCAATTAGAATATTCCGACACAAACTTGGATATGTCCTTCTTCATACCATGCCACTAATACAACTCTCTCAAATCTTGATGCATCTTGATAGATCTCGGATGAATAGAATATTGAGAAATATGAGCCTCTTTCATGGTAATCTCCCTTAAGCCATCAACATCCGGAACACACAAACGGTCTTAGTATCGTAACACACCATCTCCCCCTTGGGAGAAAACCTCAATCTTTCCATCGGCAACCAACTTCTTCAACTCTACCAAGGA
>JBCEWC010012586.1:0-15738 GCA_038996855.1 Solanum aculeatissimum | reverse complement strand
ACTGATAGTTTATAAATGTGTGTTATGTATCAGCGAAATAGCGAAAAAAGGGAATTTAGTAATTTTTTTAAATAGTAGGGAATAATTGTAATTAAGTTTCCAAATGTTGTGTATTTCTGTAATTTTCCTTTTTTTTAATAAAGCTGTCAATATGGGATCAACCCAGCCCATCCAAGCTAATTCATATAAGCTTCATAATTAGAAAAAAAAAAACTTGGAAAGGTCATCTTTAAAACTTAACTACATGAGTAGTAGTACTTTTTAAATATTACAAAGATGAAAGTTTATTTTACGTGTATATAGCAGTTTTAAATAATCAGAAAAGATAATTATAATTTCTAATTTAATGCTATAACACATTATCAGTTAATCTTAAATTAAGAATTTTAATTTTTAAATAAAATATTATAAAAAGAGTATCAAATATTTCTCTTCCCATAGTCCATATGTATTCAAAACATTCTAACCAAATATTTTATCTCTACTACAATCGATATTAATAGTATTTATATTAATATCACTCCTTATTTTCATCTAAAATTAGTATCATGAATGGTATGAACTTCTTATAGATAAAATTTTTTATTGTATGTATATAATTTATAGCAAAGTCAATTATTATTATATACGAAATACATATTCATGTTATAAGTTTATGGACAGATGCATGGTATAAGTTTATGGAATACATATTTGTGGTATAAGTTTATTATTTCAAAAGTATTACATATACTTTTCATGGTATAAGCTTTTATATATAAAATATACCATGTATTTTTATGATGTAAATATAATTTATAGAAAAAGTGATTATTGTTATATTTTTTGTACAAATTTATTAAATAAATATTCATGGTATAAATTATTATGTCGTAGGTATTGTTTTTGGTTTTAAAACTTATTTATTAAATATGAATATATTTCTAGTATATACATAATATAATTTTTTATATCTAAAATATACCATATATTTTTATGGTATAAATATAATTTGTGGCAAAGTATTCATTATTATATATCATTTATATTCTATGCATAGATTTAATTATGTGTGTATGTAATGACCTTGAAGGTCATTTTTGTCAATTTCAACAAAATTATCATTTTGCTCTTTCCAAAAGTTGCACTGTGTCATTTCTGGTTGAGTCTAAAAGTCGGATTTCGGAAACCTTGTAAAAAGTTAGAATTTTGCTAAAGAAAGAGTTTTAAAAGGATTAAAGTTTGAAATTTTGAGTTTTGAGGTCATCTTGAGTTTCGGGTGTCGAAATGCAATTATGCCAATACCATAAGCTCTGATATGCAAAATTTGGTTTAGTAGAACTGACGGAACTGAATTCGGAGTTAAAATGAAGATTTTGGACCCAAAATTGCATTTTTAGTTGAATTTGGATCAAAGTTTGACTTTGGTCAACATTTGAAGTTCAGAAGCTCAAATCGAAATTTCAACAGTTCCAGTGGTCCAGAGTGGTGAAACTAACACTAAAAATGGTCTCGTTGTAATTTTTAGAGTTCTCGAGGGCATTTTGAGTATTTTGATTTTTAACTAGTTTCTTTGAGTCATATCGGGTTTCGAGTCATGGAGGCCTCAATTTCGAATTTTAATGATTTCATTGAGGTCGGAGCATCGATTTTGATAGGGTTGCATATCTGGTTTTTGTTCACAAGATTTCAAATAAATTTCGAGGGTCCATTCTATGTTTTGTGTGTATTGCAATTACTGATATCTAATGTTTCGTGCAATGCACTTCGCGTTTGCGGCATGCCTTTTGTGTTCGCAGAAGTCAAGCATTTGGACCTCCACATTCGACTCGCGTGAGGTGCACCTCGTTCGCGGAGGCATGTGTTCCTTGACCTCCGCATTCGCGGACCCCTCTTTGTGTTCGCGAAGGTCTGACCTCCGCATTCGCAAACCTCAGATCGTGATCGCGAAGGGTTATTTGATCCCTAAATAGTGACGTTTTTAAATGTACATTTTTTAGCTTCATTTTGACGAAATTAAAGAGATTTTCAACGGGAATTAATTGGGTAGCCCTTTTCAATCATTTTCTTCAATTCCATTGATTAATTCATGATCTTAACATCAAAATTTGAGTTTTTAATTGAAAATTTCAAGATTTTTTTTGACATTGATTTTTTATAGAAAAATGGTGATCTTGAGCTCATTTCAAGTCCTTTTTCGAAATAATTTTCACCAATAGATTCTTTATTACTTGAGGAACATTTTCTTGTAAAATTTTTCAAATTTCGAGAATCTTTTTTGGTATGAGATTTTTGGATCATTTTGCCATTTTCATCTGAATTGCTTGATTTTAGTGTCATTAGTTTCATAATGTAATTGTGATTATATATTTGACTAGATTGTGGTGATTTAGAGTATCATAGAAGGGGAAAAGGCTTGTATTTTAGTTGATTGAGACTTCAATTAAGGCAAATGGACTTCTAGCCTACTGTTAAATATGATATAACCTTGTATTATCCTATTTGAGTGGGTTTGGGTCATTGTGGTATGAAATGGGATAGAATATACTACTATAGGCTTTGATCATGGTATTTCAGATTGGGTAATTATAAATGTTGTGAATCCTTGACTTGTGAAATAAATGTGGGATAGTGAATACTTGTGAACTTGTGGATTCTCTGGTATTGATATTGAGATTTGTATAATGAGATTGAGTACTTGATTATGAACAAATGAACTATGTGGACATCTTGCATGCACTCATGATTATGAAAGTGATACTTGTGATATGATGATATTTATGTGTTTGATGTCCAATTTGAAACGAAAAGCTGAAGATAAATGGTTTCGACTAGATTTGAAATGAAAAGCCAAAGAAAACGGTTTCGGCTAGAAAAGAAAAGAAAAGACAAAGGGAAATGATTCTGGCTAGATTTGAAAGTTAAATGCCGAAGGAAAATAGTTTCAGTGGATACATGGTCCATGATCCGATCTGATTATATCAGCAGATGTGTATCGTAGGACAAACATACATCATGATTACTTGACATTGCATCACATTATTTACATTTTGTAGCATTCATTCCATTTCATATCATTCCTTTCTTAAAGTTGTTACGTGTACCATGTGTGATGTGTTGAATGTTTTGAACCTTGTACATTGTTGAGATTGGACTATTGAAAGATTGTGATATATGTTGATAACTTGAGTCTTGTACATTGTGAAGATTGAAGTATTGGAATTCTGTGTTATGAGACTGTAACTGCTTATATAACTGATAGATTATCATACTACTTGACTCTGGGGATCAGCTAATTATTCTGAGATAGTATTCTATAATGTGTATACATATACATGTTATTGTGTTAAGACGTTTCTGAGTGCAAGTGTGTAGTTCGGCGGTATGTGATTGGGTGGATAAGAGTACTTGTATTTTTCATTGCTTTCCTTCAGGTTTAGTTTCCATTTGCTGAGTATCGTGTTCTTTGGTGCTCACCCCTTGCTATATTTTTGTAGGTTGTGAGCCCGATTCCTCCTTATTAGATTTTTCATTATCGGACCGAGCTTTTGGATTCTTGAGAGGTAGCGTCTTGTCTCTTCAGTAGACCCTCGAGGATTTTATATTTATGTTACATTTTATTCAAGAACTAAACTTTGAGACTTGCATTTTCTTTTGAGTGTTATTATCAAATGACTTGTACAACAACAACATACCCAGTGAAATCCCACAAGTGGGATCTGGGGAGGGTGAAATGTACGCGGACCTTACCACTATCTCATATAGATAGAGAGATTATTTCCATAAAAAACCTCGTCTAATAGTCGAGCCCCATAAGTAGAAAATACTAGATATGAAAGAAAGGAACAAAAAGGGAGAAAAGGAAAAAAGACTAATAATGAAAAGCAAATGGTAGTATCTAAATACGATAAAAGTAACAAATAAAAGACGAATAATGACAACACAGGATATAGAGACACGACTATATAATCACAAGGTCATACATCGACTTATCCCTTCTAGCCTATTAGCCTTTTATCCTAGTACGCGACTTCCACTCTTTTCTATCTATGGTCATGTCCTCGATAAGATGAAGTTTCACCATATCATGTCTGATCACCTCCTCCCAATACTTTTTTTGTCTACCTCTACCCCTTCGTGTAACCCCTAAATCTCACCTCTTACCTTCTAACAGGAGCATCGGTACTTCTCCTCTGCACATGTCCAAACCATCGCAGTCTCGCTTTCCTCATCTTGTCAACCACAGGGGCCACCTCTAACTTCTCCTGGATGGTCTCATTCCTAATCTTATCACTCATGATATGTCCACATATCCATCTCAACATCCTCATCTTCGCGACCTGCATCTTCTGAACATGTGAATTTTTAATTAGCCAATACTCCACCCCATATTGCAGAAACGGTCTAACCACCATTCTATAAAACTTGTCTTTAAGTTTAGGTGGTATCTTTTTATCACACAATACTCCACAGGCAAGACTCTATTTCGTCCATGATTCCCCAATACGATGTATGACATCATCGTCGATATCGACACTACTCTGGATGATGAACCCAAGGTCCTTAAAGCTTTCTCTCTTTGGAATAGGTTGAGTGGCAAGCGTTACTACGGTGTCTGCTTATCTCCTGTAACACTAAATTTACACTCCAAGTATTATGTTTTGATTCTGCTTAATTTGAACCCGTTGGATTTCAAGGTATATCTCCAAACCTACAATCTATCATTAACTTTAACCTGAATCTCATCAATCAATATAATGTCATCTGAAAATAACATACACCATGGCACCCTCTTCTGAATAGACCGCACCAACTCATCCATTACTAAGACAAAAATAAATGGGCTCAACACAAATCCTTGATGAAGTTCCATCTCTACAGGAAAATACTATGTGTCTCCTTCCACCGTTCTTACGCGAGTTTTGACTCCATCATACGTATCCTTTATCACCCTAATATACATCATTGGAACACCTTTCACCTCTAGACACCTCCATAGAACATCTCTCAAAATTTTGTCATAGGCCTTCTCAAGGTCAATGAACACCATATGAAGGTCCCTCTTTCTCTCCCTATATTTCTCCATTAACCTCCGAACAAGATGAATTGCTTCATTAGTCGACCGCTCCAACATAAATCCGAATTAATTTTTTGAAATAGACACTCATTTTCTCACCCTTATCTCCATCACTCTCTCCCAAACTTTCATAGTATGGCTTAACAACTTGATACCCTTGTAATTGTTATAATTTTGAATATCACCCTTGTTCTTGTACAATGAAACCATTGTACTCTCCCTCCATTCATCGGGCATCTTAGCAGTCTTCATAATAACATTAAATAACCTAATAGTCAGCCATTCAATACTATCATTGCCCATGTTCCTCCAAAAATCCACCAGAATCTCATCGGGTCCGATCATTATCCCTCTTTTATCCTACTAATAGCACATCTAACTTCCTCAGTTCTTAAACGTTTGCAATAGCCAAAATATTGATGACTATCAGAGTGTGCCAAATCACCTAACTCAATATCCCTGTCCCCTTTGTCGTTTAAGAGTTTATGAAAGTAAGTTTGTCACCTTAGCTTAATGAAAGTCTCATCCACTAACACCTCACCCTCGTCATCCTTAATGCACTTCACTTGGTCCAAGTCACGAGCTTTTCACTCTCTCTTTCGCAAACCTATACAATCTTTTGTCCCCGCCTTTTTCACTTAACTAAATAACAAGCGCTCAAATGTTGTTATCTTGGCACTCATCACTGCCATCTTAGCTTATGTTTTCGTCATCTTATAAATATCCTTAAGCCTTTGTTTTTCATCTTCATTCCTACATTCCAATCACTTCGTATATGCAATCTTATTTTTTTTCACTTTGCCTTGAACTTCTCCACTCCACCACCAATTACCTTGACGTCCACCAAAAGTTCCTCTCGAAACCCCTAGCACCTTGGTGGCTACCTTTCTCATGTGACCGGTCATGGTATCCCACATAGTGTTCACATCTTCACTACTACTCCAAGCCCCCAAATTACTCAACTTTTCCCCCATCTCCCGAGAAAAGGCAGGAGTCAGCCCACCCCATCCAATTCTCGATTGGGCAAAAATAGTCTTCTTCCTCTTTCCCCTCCTCATCTCTAAATCTATCACTAGAAGCCTATGTTGAGTGAAAATATTTTCACTCAAAATTACGTTGCAATTCTTACACAGGCTTCTATCACCTTTCTGGAGGAGTAAGTAATTAATTTGGGTCTTAGCTATCGTACTACAAAAAGTAACCAAGTGATTTTCTCTCTTCAAGAAACATGAGTTAGCAATAACCAACTCAAAGGCTTTAGCAAGGTCTAAGAGAGACACCCCACCTCTATTCCTCTCTCCAAAACCAAAGCCTCTATTGACATCGTCAAAGCCACTAGAACTAGCACCAATATTCCTATTAAAATCTCCCCCAATGAAGATATTCTCTGTGTTCGGTATACCTCTCACAACCTTATCCAAATTCCAGAAGAGTTTTTTAGCTTCTTCATCCAGGCCAACTTGGGGTGCATAGGCACTAACTATATTTGCAATATGACTACCGACCACAAGTTTAATAGACATCATCCTATCATTAATCATCCTGAGCTCAACCACATACTCCTTAAGGTCCTCATCTACTCCATTTATATCCCTAGAGCCACCTGAGTACCATAATATAAACCCATCTACGTCTCGAGCTTTGGTACCTACCCATCTGGTCTCTTGAACGCTCTCTATATTAATTTGTCTCCTCTTAAGACTCTTAACTAACTCTATGGAGTTCCCAATAAGTGATCTTATGTTCCACGTCCCTATTCTCAACCTAAGTAAGCCTTTTTCCCTCTTACCATTACTACCCCTAACCTCCGACCCCAACCGATGACATGAACCTAATCCACCATCAGACCCCAATGCCATTAAACTACACTAAGAACTCCTAATTAAACAAACTATAAACGATAAAAATAAATAACCTCAGAAGCAACAACCCAACTATACAGAATAATAAAATCTAAACTATAATTTATAATAATCCAACAGCAAGACGAAAAAATGATAATCCTATAAATACTTGTGACAACCCACAACACCAATAAGTAAAGAGTATGAGAAACAATCACAATATTTAACAAGCAAGAAATACAACAAGAAATAAACTATGTTTAAAATTATGTCACAAGTATATAACAAGTATGAACTATTGTCAAGCCAAAAACCAAGAGACAACAAGCATATGGCACTATCCAGCAAGAAATAAATGCGAAAAAGTAGACAACAGTTCAAAAATTGAATAAGAGAGAAAGACATATATTGGCCAGAAAGAAAACACAAACTGAGAGAAAATGGAAGATATCACTTGTATAATATTAGTAGCTTGAATTGGACATCGTCGGCAACACTGAAATCTTCCAAAAATGACTAGATGACACCAGAAAACACTATATGTAGCCAAAATTTGGGAATTGGTTTGGACTCCGTCGACGGAAAAGTGAGGCAAGGTAAAATATTCTGAGAGAATTGTTGCTTCTTCTTCCTTTTATTGAATCGCAGCTTTAATTGTGGGTGAGGAGTCCTCAAAATCTGAGGCAATAGATCCAAAATTGACGAATCTTAGAGATTCCGATGAAGAGATCGCCAGAAAGAGACAGTCAATTGTAGTAATCCGCTTCCACCGACTATTATGTTGATTCCAGTTATGAAATCTCCAATTAAAAATACTACCAACTATTGTGTTGCTCTAACTGCAAAGTTGGGAGTGTTGTCCGTTGATTCCTTGAATACACACAAATTCTTGAAAATGAAAAATCAAAAGTCTCCTCAGATATGGCTTCAAAAACCTTAGAAAATTCTTGTAATTTCAATTTCAAGAAACGAAGAACAAACAGAAATTCTAATACCCAACAAAGGATTTAATGATGATAGAGGTGTCGGGTTTCTTGAATTCGAAGTAGCAATTTTCAAACTCAAAAATTCAAAAATCAATTGAATTTACAACTCCTTTTGGCTAAAATTCTTGGGTTTTGAGGGGTTTCTTCAGAGGAATCAAAGAAAGGGGAAATTGAATTTTTGGAAGAAAATTATGTGGATCTAAAGATGTGAAAGAAAATATAACTTACTACTTTCAATATTAAAATTATCTAGTGACTTGTACATGTGATACCAATTTTGAGAGGGTTTTAGTTTGATTTCCTTATGTTTATCTACTATTTTAGATTATTTTATCTTTTATTATTATTATTATATTAGATTGTTCAAGTTTAGGCTGACTCGCCTTGGTGATATAGGTGAGTGTCATCACTCCCGAATTTTGAGTCATGACACTATGTGTGTGTGTATGTGTGTGTTATCCTTTTTTATATATTTTATTTATTATTTCCTAATTTTAAAAATATCCCTAAAAATAAGGGGCATATATTGCGAAGAATGAGAGGATTACTTTTTTTTTTATAAAGGTAACTTTGTATTTATATCAAAAAACTCATCAAGTAAAAGTTGATGAGGTGAGATTTACAACCCCCTAGAGGCATCATGATAAACAAAATCCCTAAAAAATATCTTTATAATTTTTCGATGAAGTCCATTAGACTTTCTACCTCCCCCACCATATCCTGTTTACACCAGAAAAACAACAAACTCAAACTCTTCATCTTGATCTTCTGAATGTTGTTGGCTTGCCCATCATGAGATCTTTCATTTCTTTCCTTCCAAAGTGTCCACCAAATACAAGCTAGAATATATTTCCACCAATTCTCTTTGGATATTCTTCTTTTGCTCACTCCTTCCCAGTGTTTCAGTATGTCTAGAGAAGTATTTGGCATTACCCAGCTAACTCCGAGTATAGATAAGAGCATGTCTCACAGATTTACAGCTATCTTGCAATGTAGGAATAAGTAGTTGTTAACCTTTGCTTCTTTTTCATACATATAACACCTTGAGCAAATTTGTATACCTTTCCTCTATAATACTTTGTGAGTTAAACATGCCTTTTTGGTCACCAACCATGAGAAACATGACACCTTATGGGGAATTTTGATCTTCCAAATTAGCTTCCATGGCCACTTCATTCCCATTGTCTGAAAATAGTTCAAATTTCAATAACAGGATTTCACAGTGAAACTCCCTTTGCTATGCAACTTCCATATCGGACTACCAGGTTCTTCTGAGGTACCTTGGAATGAATTCAGCACCTCCAACAAACCTGCCACTCTACTAATCTCCCAGTCATTTAGAGCTCTTCTAAAGATCAAGTTCCACCCTTGAGAACTCCATACCTGTGCCACTGTGGTCATCTGTTGTAGACTCAAAATAAATAAATCTGGGAATGAGGTTTTCAAGTCCCTATTCCCCATCCATACTTCATTCCAAAAACTAGTTTTAATCCCATATCCAACTTTGAAAGATATATTGGAGATAAAAGAAGCCATACTCTTCTAATAGTTTTCCAAATAGAGCATCCAAAAGCACCTGTTACTTCCTTAGTGATCCAATTATTTTGAAGACCATATTTCTGTGAAATAAATCTTCTCCATAATGTCAAATCTTCATTACAAAACCTCAAAAGCCACTTCTTCAACAAACTGACATTCTGTACATTAAGCTTTTTTACCCCCATACCCCCTTGTATTTTGTTAAGAATCACCTCATCCCATTTGACTAGGTTGTACCCAAGCTTCTCTTTGTTCTCTTGCCACAGGAAAACTCTCCTTCGTTTATTGATTTTCTTCTCTATGCATCTTGGAATTGGGAATAAACTCATCATATAAGTTGGGAGGACATCTATTACTGACTTTATGAGAGTTAATCTGCCTCCTATAAATAGGTATTGGTTTTTCCATCTTGTCAGTTTTCTCTCACTTCTTTCCAGCACTTCATTCCACACTTCCACATCTTTGTGTTTTGCACCAAACGACATTCCAAGATACCTAGTTGGTAAGAAGGCCACTTTGCAACCTAGATTCTCAACAAGTATCTGCATATTGGTGACTTGGTTCACTGAGTATAAGTAACTCTTGTGCCAATTCACATGTAAACCTGATATGCCCTAAAAATGGTTAGGATAGCCCTCAGGTGCCTGATTTGAGTTACTTCAGCTTCACAAAATATCAAGGAGTAGTCTGCATATAACAAATATGTGATTTCCATATTACTTCCCCTATTGGCATTTGCAGGGAAACCTTTTATCCACCTGTTCTCACTTTCTTTTCTGATCATAGAGTTAAGGCCTTCCATCACTAAGATAAACAAGAACGATGACATAGGATCTCCTTACCTTAGACCTCTTTGTGACTAAAAGAAACCTTCTGGGCTACCATTGATGATAAGAGAGAATTTCACAGTAGATATACATACTTTGATCCATTTGTTCCCAAAACCCATGTTTCTAAGAATACTTAGCAGAAACGACCAATTTACATGATCATAGGCCTTTTCCATATCAAGCTTACATAAGACTCTGAGTAGGTTCTGCTTCATCCTGTTGTCTACTAATTAATTAGCCAACAATGTTGCATCCATTATTTGTTTTCCTTTCAAGAATGTCATTTGATTTTCATTTACTAACATTCTCATGACAGACTTCATTCTTTCTATAAGGAGCTTGGCTATGATTTTGTAAACTCTACCAATCAGACTTATTGGCCTGAAGTCCTTCAATTCTTCTGCTCCATATTTCTTGGGGATTAGTGTAATAAAAATGGCATTCAATGATTTCTCAAACACTTCATTCTGATGGAAATTCTGGATTGTTTGCATAAAGTCTTCTTTCAAGGTTCCCCAACAAACCTTGAAGAAACTCATTGTGTAACCATCAGGCCTAGGAGCCTTATCCCCTTCACATTGTTTGATAATATTTAGCATTTCTTCTTCAGTGAAAGGCCTTTGCAGCCAGTCATGTTCCTCCCAGGAGATTCTTGGACAATTAGCAAACTCAAAAGAGGGTCTCTACACCTCAAATTTAGTATAGAGTTTCTTGTAGTATTCAATCATATTAACCTTGATAGCTTGTGGATCTTTAACCTCCTCCCCTTTGATTATCAATCTATCAATGTTATTGTATCTCTTGTAAGCTATTTCCATTCTCTGGAAAAACCTGGTGTTATTATCCCCCTGCTTTAGCCAGAGAATCCTAGACTTTTGCCTCCATCTGGACTCCTCATTTTTTGCTAACTCCTCCAGCTCCACCAGAATAGTTGCCCTCACCAGTAGCTCATCCTTTGATAAGGTTCTAATGTTTTTTAGATCAATGTCAACTAATTTGTTGAGGAGATTGTTTTTCCTGTTGTGTAACTCCCCACACATTGATCTGCTCCAGTCTTTGAGTTTTTGCTTGAACATTTTTAGCTTCTCACTGAGCTTGTATTCAAGGAAGCCTTCCACTTCAAACTCATTCCACCAATTGTGTACAAGCCCCTCAAAACCCTCAACTTTGAGCCACCAGTTCTTAAACTTGAAGTATGACTTATTTTGGTCCCAGTCTCCGCACTGCAGCATGATGGGATAATGATCAGAGGTCACTCTAGGCATGATCACTTGTTTGATGTTCTGAAAGGCTTCCTCCCATTCCTTTGAGTATAAAAACTTGTCAAGTCTGGAAGCACTGTGATGATTAATACCTCTGAACCATGTAAAATCCCTCCATTTAGGTGAGGGTCATGAAGTTTCATCTCCTCAATTCAATTAGTAAAGTTAGTCATCACATTTATGATTCGGTTGCATCCTCTCCTTTCCGCCATAACTCTAACTGTGTTGAAGTCTCCACAAGTTACCCATGATCCTTCACAAAGCCCTTTAACTTCTGCCACCTCTTCACAGCAATCTAGTTTCTCACTCCTGGTGTGAGGAGCATACACCCCAGTAAGAAACCAACTAAAAGAACTTTGTACTGCATCAAATTTGTAAGTAATAAAGTATTGGCCAAATTCTACCAAACTTCTTATCTAGATTCTGCAATCCCACATAATTAGGATTCCACCCCTACTCCCATCTTCTTCTATATAACCATACCTCATCCATCTACTAGTCCACAGTTGTTTGGCAATGTTTTCCACCCTCACCCCCTGCTCAACTTTGTTTCTTGGAAGCAGTAGATATTTGCCTTCCATTTTAGCAATGCACTTTAAACAATATTCCTTGTGGATGTCTTGTTAATCCCCCTCACATTTCATGAAAGAAGTTTTATTTTCATTTAAAAGTCAAATCAAGAACTCTCCCCCTTGTTCTGGACCCCTCTACGTTTTGGTTTAGACTGGATTTTAGATTCTTTAGCTCATTTTTCCCGATCCCCCGATGTCTAGGTGTTGTACTTGTACTTTATATTGTCTTGTTCTCCAAAGCAGCCTTTCTCTTGTCCAATCTCATTAATAGGGAAAGAGTTTCGTATCTGAATCCTTCAAAGGCAACTCCATAGGTGGAGCTTAATTCAAGAATGTAAGAATTCAGTTGGATGCTTCGATCTCCTCTCCACTAGGGTTTCCAGGGATGTTCGAAGTTACTGGTTCGACATCATGGATTTGTATGTTTTATTCTTCACAACCAACATCTGTGTCCATCAGTCAATCATCTTTCTCCTGTAGTTGCATACTTTTGTTTTCATCGATTAAGTTCTGCAAGGTTGTATCTTGGTGAGTATCTAGTTTCTCCCCCAATGTCTTCTTTGGAGTGAATCCTTTCTCTGTAAAAATCTCGCTCTGTGGAAACTTTGAGGAACACTCCCAATGGCTTAAAGCTTTTAGGAACTGAGTTGCCAATGTTTTAATTTCACTTATGCCCTCATTAAAAGGCATGTGCCTATTATGTGCTACTTTTTTATTCTTTGCTAAACTGCTAGGGCTACATTGGCCCAATTGACCCAAAGTTGTATTTGGGCTTTGGTTGACAGAAACCCTAAAGCCCAAATTTGCATTAAAGGTTTTAAAATCTTCCCCACATGCCTCTGCAATTGCATGTGGCTGGGCAGTTTTTCCTGCTGTGTCTTGGATCAAGACAGAGTCCTCCTCAGAACCCATCAGTCCAAACATGAGAGACCGTTGGGTAAAAACCTTCACACAGGAGTTTGGAATTCCATCTTCACTAACGGCCACCTTCGTCGGAGCTTCTGTCCACACCTGCATCGTGTAGAGAAGGGAACCGTCATCTATTGTCACTTCCTTTGGCAGGTCAGCCCCGTTTCCTTTTATTTTGATTCTTGCCTATTTGAGGTGGTTTTGCAATTGGGTCTCTTCTTCTGTCTCTATCTACCCACCACAAAAGTCACTGATTGCTTTGAAAGTGTGGTGTTCCCAAAACTGCAATGGCAATCCCACCACCCTAATCCAAACTGTGTTGAGCCTTTCCCTCCCTGCCGAGGTACACACTGTTGGATTCCACCACTGTATTTTTACCGTTAAATATCTCCATACCCAGTCCCCTTCGACTACTTGTTCCGCTGTAGCCTTGGATGCAAATTCGAAAAAGAATTTACCCTCTCCCATTTCATAAATGTTTAGGCCGTGAACATTTTCCCATAAACTGTGTGCCCATCTTCTTACCTCTGTCAGAGTAGGTGCCTCACCTTTACTAAACATAAATTCACCTACCAAACTCTTCTTCAATACCTCACTTTGAATATTTGTGTCCCCATTAATACAAATTTCCCCCTCCCCCCTTTATTATCTTCTCTGTTGGCATATCCATCCTCCCTTTGTTAGTCCATTTACTGCTCTTGAGCATATCCACATAGGAAAAATTGCTATCAACCAATTTGTGTGTCTCCTGGTTCCCCACACATTTATTACTGTTGATGAATCTTCCAATCTTCTCTGCAATTTCTACCCATCCTGAGTTAAAAGATAATTCAGGGACTGATGATTGCCCTTCTTCTACCCCTAACATTTATCAGACTGATGTACCTTCCATATCTGTTAAAATTCCTTGCGCAATAAACCTTTGCAAAGGCTTTTTTTTTCTTCCACCTTCTGACTATGTTCTTCTTTGTCTTAGATGCTTCTCGCAGAATCGAAGATATCCATTCCATGTTTTTTACTGTGAAGGATGTTCTCGTGATGAGGTTTCTACTCCTCTCTGTCCAGTCGTACCATTCTCCTGTCGTGCCTGAAATTCTTATGATGTCATATGATTTGAAACCTATCGCGAAATAGATCATTTCGTCCATAAGAAAAAGACCAGTGTTGTGATAAGTAAGAAGGAGTATGAAAGAAAGAGAGGAGGAAAAAGAAATCCGGTGATCGGAGGGATCATCGGAGGAGATGGTATAGCTTCTAAGTGATAGGACAGTAAATTTTGCATTCCATCACTTATTTTTGGAAAATATTTTGAAATGCTTCTCCAAAGTACATGTCGAGAAAAATTTAGTTGTTCTTCCTTTGCCAACCTCCCTGCAATTTTTCATATTTGTATAGTTTTAGTATTGAGAGGATTACTTAGTATTCCTATTTCAATGGAAATATTTTTTATTGAGGAATTTTCGCATATAGTCACTCAAAAATATCTTAATTATGTTACATAGCTATAGTTTGGGTGATTACATTTTGTAAGTATAGTTATAATAGTGTTTGTATAATTCGCGCAACATTTATATATGTTTTTATAATTCACTATACAATCTACAGTTTTTATATAGCATTTGCATATTTCGTTATACAATTCGTGCACAACGTTTGTATAATTCGCTATACAATTCACGGTATTTGTATATTTCACTAAACAATTTGATTAGCACACAACTTTTGTATAATCGCGCACAACGTTTGTATAAATCGCGTGAATTATACAAAATTCAAATTGTAATTACAACTAGATATTTGTCGCGAGTCGTAATTCATTCAAACTATAACTATGTTAGTTAATTAACTAATATATGTTTGTTTATCCACGTATTTTTTTCCTCTGTTTTTCAATTACTTTTAGGCTATAAATGCAAATAATTTATTGTTATATTTGTTATCTTGATAATGCTGCTATATATTTGTAATAATTTTTAAAAATTAGGCTGGTTATTTTTTTCCCCAATGAAATTTTACGGCTAAGGCCGAGCTGGTCCATTATTTTTGCGGGTCAAAAAATAGGGACAATTACATATATATTCAATAAAAAAATTTATTTACATAAAATATAGGGATAATTACACCCATAAGCCATTGAGAAAAATTATTTACACAAAAAATAATCCACTATTTTTTTTATTAAACAAAGTGGCCAAATTCGGCAGTTTTGGCTACTGATTTTACAAATTGCCAATTGAAATGGGTATTGGCCAATTGACCTTTGCCACGTCAGCATACTTCTCCCTTTTTTCCTTTTTTCTTTTCTCACCAGTTTTTTTTTGTACTAGTTTCTTTTTCTTTTTTTTAGTTCCTTATTTTGTCGTCAGTTGTTTTTTTTTTTTTTTTGCTTTTTAAGTGGTGGGTAAATTAATATTTTTTTTGTTCATTTGTCTATTACATAATTTTTTGTAAATGTCAATGTTAAAAAAAATTTATTTGCTCTTTTTTAAAAAACTTTTTTTTTCTTTTTTAATTGTTTCACTTCTTTTGTGAATTTTTTTTTGTCATTTATTATTTCTTGTTTATTTTTTTATTTTATTAAGGTGGGAATGCATGATATCAAATAAATATCGGCATCGATACATTACATAATTATTTATACAATATTGATACACGATTATGCGCCATTTATATAATGTCGATACATTTTATACCTATTTATACAACACTGACACACATTTGTATACAATTTATACAATAT
>JBCEWC010012585.1:0-15738 GCA_038996855.1 Solanum aculeatissimum | reverse complement strand
TTAAAAAAATTAATATATAAAATCAAGTAGGGAAACATACAAACTAATATATTTCCAATCCAACACAAATAACACAAAAAAATAAAAAAAAAAAGTAAGAACTTTAAAATAAATAAACCTAAAAAAATAGGCTAAAACGTGAAAGAAAAAACGAGAGTCGGAAAAGAAGTTTCAAAAGTTGATACGGAGGAAAATAAGTAATATAAAAGTAGTATAATATATTACAGTAAAGTTTAATAAATAATAAAGGATAAAGAATAAATTAGAACTATTTAAATTTAAATAAGGGTATAATTGGAAAAACAAATAAGAGATCCATGGGATACCACCAAATTGATGGTTTCAAAAAGTGAGAATTTTCATGCTTACAAAACCATGAAATAAAATCATACCATACCACATAATTAATGAAACAATCAAAACAAACGTGATTCTCTTACTAACCATACCATACCATAACACCAAAAACCACCATCCAAACAAGCTGTAGGGTTTTTACTAAGGAGGAAGCATCAAAATTGAGGAAGAACATACTGTTAAGGTGCTAAAGAAGTCAAATAACTTGTTGAAGACCAAATTGAGGAAGAACATATAATTTTTTCTTCACAAAAGATTTGTATTCTATTAAGAATATTGTATTTTTTCAAAAAAAATTGTATTCGTGTCAATTTTGTTTGTGAGTTGTTTTGCTTCATATAACATTTGTATTTTATTAAGAACAATATATTTCTTTTTTAGTTTGTATTCATTACAATAAGTATGCCAATTGATTTAGAATTTTTTTTCACGGTCTATTTGTACTTTTCAGAATATTGTATCTTTTATCAATTTTTTTCTATTGAAAATTAGTATATGCATGCTTAATTGACTTTGAATACAAATTTGAACATAAGACATACAATTTAACTTATGAATGCTAATCACGTGTCCAGTGTATATTATGAATGCAATTCGAATATTGAATCTTTTTTTAATATTTGTATATTAATGATTTCGGGATACAAACAACTTGTGTTATATAATTTTTTGAAATACAAATGAATACAGTTGTATTCGTTATATTTCAAATACAATTGATACAAAATAAATACAAAAATATAATGCAAAATAAAAAATAAAATACAATTTGTTGTATTTTGAATACAATTGATAAAAAATAAATACAGAATACAATTCCAAATAAATATACAATCCTCTCCTTCCTCTCTCGATCTTGATTCCTCTCTCCTTTTATATGTATCCATTTTGAGACAAATCAGATTATTTTTGTATTCTTTTTCTCCAAAATCAGTGAAAAATATAAATACAAATCATATATAAACTTGAATAAATACAGTTTCATAAAGAATACTAAATTTTGAAGAATACAAATAGACTGTGACAAGAATGCATGGATACAATCATGTTTAAATAAATATAAAATTAAATAGCGCACATACTGTAAATAAAACAATTTACAAAAGGATATAATATTCTGAAAAAATACAAACAAATTATGAAAAAAAAATAGGATATAGATATGCTTATAAATCTCTAATTCAGTTGACATAGTTATTGACTATGTAATGAATATAACCTACAAATAAGTACAAGTTTCACCTTAAAACTCAATGTAGTTTGCAAGATACAACATGAAAATTAATTAAATACAAATAAAAAAAAATAGAAATATTGTAAAGAATACAATTTGATAAAGGATACAATATTATGAAAAGTACAAATAGACTATGAAAAAAATCCTAAATCAATTGATATACCTATTGTAATGAATACAAGCTAAAAAGAAATATAATGTTCTTAATAAAATACAAATGCTACATGAAGCAAAACAACTCACAAACAAAATTGATATGAATACAAATTAAAAAAATACAATATTCTTAATGGAATACAAATCTTTTGTGAAGAAACAAATGATATGTTCTTCCTCGATTTGGTCTTCAACAAGTTCTTCCACTTCTTTAGCACCTTAACAGTATGTTCTTCCTCAATTTTGATGCTTCCTCCTTAGTTAAAACCTAACTGATAATGAAGAATTGCTACACCAAAAGACACAAAAATCTCTATAGATTCAAATGAATACAATAACAAATAGAATTATCGATTACAAAATCACCTCAAACATAACACAACTTTTCAACTTCCTAAAATATATCGAGGAATTGTTTGAACACTTTGTAATGAAATGTGTTGATTGAAAAAAAATAAAAGCAAGAAATCTTACCAGAGAATGGTGAGGAAGGTGAAGAGATGATAGAGAAAAGATTATGTTGTTGATTGAAAAAAAAATTAAAGCAAAAAATCTGGTGAGAATATTGAGAAAATGGCAACAATGGTTGAATTCATATTTACCAAAAATATTGTGTTTTAAATATTTTTAATAATGAAAGCGGTGTATAAATTATGTTAAAAAGGAGAGAGAAAGGTTTAATTTTTAATATTAAATAATTTTAAACAAATAGTTAAAAATAAGATGAGAAAAAAAAAGAAATAATATTAGGATACTTTTGATTTGAGATTTAATTAAAATGTAGCTGTAATTAATAATTTTTCAAAAGGATAACTACTTTTAATAAATAAGTTGAAAATCTTGAGTATTTGTATAATTTTTCCTTTATTAAATAGTGTTGCTTGGAGCTTTATTAAAGTACCTTCATGCCTTGAATTCTTGTAAGGTATAGTTGCTCCCCTTGGAACAATTAATACTCTCATCATCCAATAAATTGAGTGTTTTAGTATCTTGTTAATGGATAAGCTCTGCTTCGATAGTTGTGTTTCAATCGTCATTTGTGGTGTATCTTCATGGTTGTAGGTTGTCCTCATAAGATATAACAAATTGTCAAGTCTCTTGATATGTAGTACTCAAGCAAAGTAACAGTATCTACATGATTACCTTTAAATTTCATCTTTCAAAATATAATTTCTTTGAAAGCCTCTGTGCATCATTGATTTGTTTAATTAGTATGAACATTCATCTTCCTCAATGCTAATAAGAGTTGGAATTTGTCCGTTGTCAACAAAATCAATCTTGTCCACATCCCTAAATGTAGAAATTGAGACTCTTGTATGTCATTTATCACATAAGTTTATTCATAGGATTTTGAGTCAGTGAATTCAGAATGAATGCAATCAAGTCCGCATCATCTAATAGTTAGCTGAAGGAATACTCTTTCCATGATATAGGTTGCCCTTCTATTTAAGTACATAATACATAAATACAACAGAAGAAACTAACTTACCTGCTGATCATGCTGGTTTGAGCATGTCTGAGTCTTAGACTTGTGTAAGACTTCCAATTTTCGACATTTCGAGACCATTGAGCTCATCAAATTCCCTCAACCCCCTTTCTTTAGCTTGTATAGAATGAGGTTTTTCACATCCGTAACCATGGAATTCCCAGAGACTTATGCAGACAACTTCATTTCCTTTCTAACAAAATTTTCAATCTCCCTTGTGATGTAAAGCTCAATGCTGGACCTTTATCAAATATAAGAACCTGCACTCCCCACTTCATTGCTTCCCCTTTCTTCAGAAGCCATGATCAACCAGCCAATTCTAGAATTCAGGTAAAATAAAAAAATTTAAACACTACATTCAGCTCGCATGCACCTCGACCATTCATCTACGTACATGTTACCTCCTAGAACCAGTACAGGCAGTGGCGTACGTAGGATTTTGCATAAGCAGTATCACCTTTTAAAATAATTATAATACATAATCCGTGTATATTATTATATCTTTTCTAAAAAATAAAATATATAATCATTCTTTTCAATGGTTTTTCTGGGGGCTTGAACCTGCAACCTTACCTATGAAATTTAGGCACAAAACCAACTAGGCTATGCACACTATTTGCCCTAAAGAGTGTCACATATAGTATTTATCGGCTAATTTCCTTTTGTTTCTTAATTATATATACCTATTTAGCAAATTTTTTTCGACGAAGTAGTGTCACGTGACACCCTTACACATTCCTAAATCCACCCCTGAGCACAGGTACAGTTAACTCTTTCATGCACCTTAATTATTCCACAGGATACTTGACACCTCCCATCAGCAACAGATATCGGGTAACTCTATCCACCAAAGCTAGGACAAAGAGAAGAAATCGCGTTGTGTTGTAGTCTTTACTGTCCGACTTTTGTGCCTACAGGATTAAGAGTTATTTTTATGTTATTAGCGTATATCAGTTAAATCTGTTCACATCATTTATAAAGCCAAAGCATCAACTCATTTTCTATTTCTCAAGAAGGGAAAGTATAATAACAAAAAAAACTAAATTATTAGACCAAGATCCAGTATGCCATGTTGTAAGCGATCTCTGAACGCATCAAGTCCCCTTCTTGCTATGTAGCTGAAGCTATGAATGTCAATATCAATCTCAAAGTAATTTGAGCCCTGCAATTAACAGAGAACAGGTCATCTAGATCAAGCGACACTTAGAGCTTCATATTATTGAGAACATGACTCTAGATAGGAAGGAGCGGAGAGCGTGTATTTGGGTAGAGAAGTAGTAGAGTGGAGGGTTCTCTTGCCTTGAGAAAGTTTAGGCTTGTTAGTGCCTGTCGTAGAAAATTTGAATAAAACTGTGCGTGACAGGACCTCTTCATCAAGCAGTATTATCATTCGAAAAGTGTATTCATGACTTGTAAGGTATAACTGACTGTTTGAATCGCCATGTGTGTTGTCTCTGCATGGCTAAAGAGACTGTAATGTACTTGCTGAAAAGTGGTAACCTGTACATAAATATGAGTGGGGAAGAATAGTTTGTGACTCACAACGAATTGATATAATCTGTACATAAGCATGAGTGTTTAAAAGATAGTTTGTAACTCACAATGCGTGAAAGCCAACTTTATTTTTAAAAACAAGTGAATGGACAATGAAGGAATACTTATGACAGAAAGCATAAGTTGGAAACAAATTATGTAATATAAAAAATGCCAAAGTTAAAAATTGATCAAGTAAAAGAAGTGAAAAAGTGACAAGGAGCGCTAGGGAAGAGGTAATTAGCAGAGAATAAGGACCTTGTAACGACTGTAATGTAGTTGTGGGAATCCATATAGTCTGTACATAAATATGAGTACAAGACAAAGAGTTTCAAATTGACGATTCATGAGCAATTTTGCTTTGCAGGAGGAACGGTGTTGAGCAATTTCCCTCTGCCGAAGAAGGTATAACGTTGGCCTGAGAAGTTTGTGACTCAACGAATTGATACAATCTGTACATAAGCATTATATGCATTCGTGTATCCCAACTTCATGATCAATAGGTTGGTGGTTCATTCATATATTAGATAAGCCTCAGGACTGACAGTTCTTGTAAAAAAGCTAAAGTTTTGAGTTTTGTGAGGGGAATGTAGTTGCGGTCCTTGGAAGGACACAAATCTCATACAAACCCGATGGCTTGCTGCCTTATTTTTTTTAATGGGAGAATGAATTCGGCTTTTCGTTTATTTAAAGGAGAAAAGATAAATAGTTGCATCGTTTGGTGTAGAAATTAGATGGAGGTGTATGACTATACAAAAGGTGAGAGGCGGTAGTCGCAACTCCTCGCACAGAAGAGTTAAAGCACAAGAAGGTGTTTGTAGTGTCTAAGGAGTTCATACTTTTAAGGTAACTAGTATTTGGACATGTGCATTGCACGTGTACTCCATGTAGACTTTTATAAATCTATTAGAATGATTCAAATTCAATGAAAACATGTGTGCTTTAAACTTTGATTAGTAGTTGATAAACTTCCAATAAAGTCACAAATGGCTAATTTTGAACCCAAATAAAGAACTTAAAACATTAAGAAATTTATAGAATAAAATAAGACCAATAGAGAGAAAACACACACACACACAAAAAAACCAGAGAAGAAAAAAGTGCAACATACAAAATTTTAATTATAATAATATAGATTAAAAAAAGGAAATATATGGAATCAGGACATAATTTTTTGAGTTCTTGTTGGCAACTTCTCCGAAAACCAATCAAAATCCAAGAGTCATCTTCATCAAGTCAAACTAAAACATGAATCAAATAATAAAACACAACAGTGATAAAGGTTTCACTATGTTAACTACAAAGTGAAAAGGATGACCTTGGATAAGAGTTTCATGAAACAGAAAAGATGAATTATATATAAAAAGAATGAAAGAATTCCGAAAGACATCTTAAAATTTTAAATTAAATAGTCGGAGGTTATGAATATGAAAATATGAGAATTATGAATATTAAGAGTAGCAATTAAATAAACAATTAGATATGAGTTATGACGGTGAATGTTAATGTAAAAAATAATAATAATAAAGAAGAGAAAAAGATTAATCATCAAAAGGGGAAAGAAACACCAAAAACTAATGATGTTTGCATATTGAATTCTCTCTCTCTAAACCCTAACATCGCTGTCTTCACCAAACCTTCACTTACCATGCAATATGGCCATGTCGGTCGTTGGCCAACCCCCAACGGGGGTTGGTCAGCATGTTCCACCATTGATCTCATATGCTAGTGTGATAAAAACCCCAACTATTAAGATTAAACCTGTTCCTCTTAAGCGCATCTCGTACTTGCATGGTGAACCTATTGTATTGTGGGAACAAAAGGAGATTGATCAGATGAGAACCTCCAATATGCCGTTATTGGTAAATTCTCGTATGGATGGCCGAAGATACAAGACTTGTGCAAACTTATTCCCAAACAATGCAAATTGAAACGGAAATGTAAAATTGGATTGTTCAGTAACATGCACATCTTGATATGGGCATCCCTTTTAGAAGACTATGTGCACCTTCTTTCTAAGCCTGCTTTCTACATCTCCCATCGCAATAGATCTTTCTCGATGTAAACTTTGAAGTGGGATCCTATGTTTAATCCGGAAGAGGAGACCACAACTGTCATTGCATGGATTTCCTTTCCATCACTTGCCTCAAATTTCTTTGGAGACGAAGCAATACTCTCATTGGCTGCAGCAGCGAGAAAACCTCTACAAGTGGACCTTACAACTAAAAATTAAACTAGACCAAGTTGTGCTAGGGTTAAGGTGGAGGCGGGCCTACTTGGTGAATTTTCTAAGTGGATCAAGATAGGAGTAAGGAAAGGATCAGAGGAGATTATGGCAAAGTGGATTCGGATTAAGTATTATTATGTCCAAAAATATTGTATTACTTGTATGATACAGGGACATGATAAAGATCAGTGCTTTGTGAAGCACCCTGAATTATTCAAAAAAGAGGATACCAAGGTGGAGGAACCATTGAAATAGAATAAAGATATTATAGATGAAGGGACTAAAGGAGGTGATAAAAAGAAGGAAAATAGGAATGATAAGGGGTTTATCGAACAAAAGAAAAGGAATGGTGGTTTGAGAAAACAACTAGAAAAGGTATGGTAGAGGTGCCAAACTAAAAATAAGTTTGAAACACTAGGAGGGGATAATGGTGTCGTGGAGGTGGCCAAGGATCGACTCAGCAAAGACAAAATAGGTGCCAAACTATCCACACAGAATTGGGTGGTAGAAACCTTTACAGGAGAACAAGTAGAAAAAACTTCAAACAACTCAAATAAGGGTGACAAAGCTAGGGGTACGCCAATAAGTATTTCACATAACAAAGGGGGCACAATTAAGAGCATCCAACACACAATTCACTGTGTAAAGGGAATACAGTAAAGGGTACACCAGTAGATAGTGTAGCTAGCAAGAATGCATTGAAGGGTAAAGCTAAGGAGGTCAATGAGATGGAAGGATTTGGTGAGAACTAATCCTCACATCTACAACTCAATGATGATGAGATTGTAGAAATTAAGAATGGGGATATTCAGATGGTTGAAAGTGCAAAAACAGCGGATCATGGATCAAATAGAGTAAAAGAGCCACATGAAAACCAGGGGCTAGATAGCTCAGACGAAGAGGATGGTATAGAATACAATATTTTAAAGGTCAGCAAGGCAGGAGATCTATCCCCTTGACATACTAATAGTTTGAAAGCTAAGAGAGGAAGATCAGTGATCTCACTTCAAGTGAAAACAAGGACCAATAAGGGGAGGACGGTTAGTAGTGATCAATGATAGATAAAGCCTTATTTTGGAACATTAGATCAGTTAATACTCAGAATGCATTTGGAAGACTAATTGATCTACACAGAAGCAATAAGTATTCTTTCATAACCCTAATGGAACCTTTTTAGGATTCTTCAGAACTAAATTACTACCGAAGATGCTTAGGTTTTGATAATGCCTTAGCAAACTACTCGGGGAAGATTTTGATATTCTGGAACAATGTTTGGGTGGGTAGCATGATTAAGGATGTTGCACAATAGATAACCATGAAGTTTATCATGTGTGGTAAAATTTTCTTCATCACTTTAATTTATGCTAGGTGTGATGCTCTGGATAGATTGAAATTATGGGAGGAGTTGGAAAACATTGATATCTCAAATCACCCATGGATGGTTGGGGGGATTTTAATATTATTTTAAATAAAAAGAAAAAATTAGGTGGCTTAGAGTTCACACAATCAGAAGCCATGGAGTTTGCTCAATGTATTTCATCTTGTGGCCTAATGGAACTTTAAGTTTTCAGGGAGTAAATACACATGATGAAATGGTAGAATCAATGATGCATTCAATGATGCATGCATTTTCAAGAGATTGGACAAGGTACTTGTCAATAATGAGTTTTGGGATATTTTTCCATTGATTGAAGCTAAGCACCTAATTAGACAAGGGTCTGACAATGCTCTAGTGCATGTAATTTGTAATTCAGAGGTAGGTAGTTTTATCAAACCTTTCAGGTTTTTAAATTTTTAGTCAGAGAATAAGAACTTTTTGGAGGTAGTAAGGCAGAACTGGAAGGCTGATTTCCTTAGGGATCTGTTTATGTTGCTCCATGCTAAACTGAAAAATGTAAAAAGGACTTTATCTATATAGAGTAAGGAAGAGTTTGGCAACATTTTTATACAACGGGCTACTCTAGAAGATATTTGTAACACCTGATAAAATTACCAAAATACCCCTACATGAGAGAATGTTTTATAACGCATCTTCCCAAATTTTTTTGGAAAATGCGATCAGCATGAAAGTTTGTGTGAAAAAATGGTCTTGGTTAATTTTTAGAGCAACCAGATCGAAAGATAATTTTTTGAGGCAAAAATGCAATTCTAGAAAAGTGTGTGTCAAGTCCGCGTCGCAGACTGGTCGCGACTTGCACTTAAATTTGGTCCCATTATTCTTACGAAATTAGAAAATTGAGCAAAAAATAATTTACATAAAATTACACAAACACATTTGACAAATGTGATTTATATTTTATTTTGTAGAAAAATAGTTTTTGAACGTGTTTTGAGTTTTCTGTCAAAAAATGAACTGAAACGCAATAAGTCCGCGTCGCGGACTTGCCCCATTACGGTACTTGATGTTCAGTTTTAAAAGCAAGGGCATTCTAGTCCTTTCCCCACCCATCCTAGACTAAAATCATATCATTTTGAAGTCGTTTTCAACTCTATATCAATTCCTAAGCGTGAATTTTCATCCATTTACGCTAATTCATATGAAGAACTAGGGCTAAGGAGAAAAGAGGAGGCTAGGGTTCAAGAGGATTAAGGTCAATTTCTTGCAAATTCAATTGTCTATCTCCATCCCAGGTAGGTAAGGCTAATCTAAAACATTGGATTATTCTCCCATATGCACCTATTGATGGTAATAGATAAACTGTGAAAGTGTTGACCTCTATGCATGTTTTCCATGAATGTTTTCTTATAAATTATATACATTCTATGTATTTTCATATGTTGATCATCGTAAACTTGACTTTACTGATTAAATACTTTTCATGAGTTGTTTCACAAATCCTACATATTTTTTCATAAAAGATTGCATGGATGAACCTAGGAATTAAGTCTAGAGCCTTGATTTGAGAATGTTGATTGTGATTGTGATGTGAGCATGATGATAGGTTGGTAGAACTTGATGGTCCTGTGAGTCTTCAAAATTTAAACTCTAAAGATTAGTCTAAACTGAAAGTATCCTACATGATTGTCTAATTCACTCTTGAAAGGTTGATGGGATTGATTGGTTGAATTGTTGAAAGATTGATTTGATATGAGCTGAAAGAGTCCATTAAGAGACTCACTAATTTATTGATTGGAATGGATTATTTATGAGCATTGAGTCTTGAGAGGAGTATCGAACACCGAATTGAGTGAGAGTAAGTCCAACTTGAACTCAATAACTATGTCGCCAAGCGTAGGAAAGGACTAAGTCTGTTAAAGTCAGACAAACTCCTATTTTGTGAACTAAGTTCATTAAAGTCGGACAGGTTTCTATTGTGAACTAAGTCCGCTAAAGTCGGATAGGTTCCTATTTTGAGGACTGAGTCCGTTAAAGTCGAACATGTCCCCATTTTAAATCCTGAAACAATAAGACTTAATTTGTTGACTGGATTCATTATGAATTCAATTTGTTCTTACCCTGGCAAGGTATTAAATGGTTGTGGCAACATCAATGAGATTGTTGTACTATCAATGGTTCATAATTGATGGTTGTCGGATAAGAGAAACTCTCAGATAGGTTCTATACTGATAGTACTCTGATTGGATTTGGATTAGATTGGGATTGATGGGTCGTTGTCTACTCTTTATTCTTGCCTTAAATAGACATATGACATTTTTTTATTGAGTTCTTTATCTCTAGATTTAAGTTATCTGAGTTGATAGTATTCTACCTTGATATCTGTTTCATTCAATCATTTTACATACTCGCACATTCCACGTACTGACATCCATTTGGACTGCATCATTTTGTGATACAGAAAAAGGTACTAGAGATCATTAACAGGCACACCGTTAAAGATCTATTTCAGTCAACTGATTTGGTGAATCCTCCCTGCTTCCGGAGGATGCACATTCACATTGTCATCTAGCTTGAGTCTAGTAACTTATTTCCTTTTTATTGTAGTAGTCATGGTCTGTCATGGTTCCGTCTAGACATTTCAAATAGAAGCTTTATAGACTAGATGGTTGAGTTGTAATTGATTTGATTTGAATATTTATTTTTGGCTAGTTTCTTTCATACTAGTCTTATTGATTGACTTGACCTTTATATGAAATTGAGATTCGTCCACCTTTCATTATCATAGTCTTTTGCTAATATATTAAATATGTTGATTGAATGAATTTGATGAGGCCAAGTGATTCGTTTGGGAGCCAGCAATGGTTTTTGAGTGTTGACCACGCCAAGGGTACCCTCCCGTGGCATGACAAACTTGTTAGAGTTAAAGAGGCACAGTTAGAGGTTGACCCGTCTGCTGAAAATATAGCAGAACTCAAGAAAGTTGAAACTGAATTAAAGAGATCCATGGCTTTAGAGGAAGAATATTGGAAACAAAAGGCAGGTATGATGTGGTTTGAGCAGGGCGACAGGAACACAACTACTAATCAGGGAGAAGAAAATAGGAAGAACTCTCTAATTGGTAAAGTTGTTGTCAATTACTTCAAGCTCCATTTCCAGGAATCTAATTTTAACCAGAATCTTTCCATGCTTGATCATATCCCATCCTTGATTACTGAGGAAGAGAATGACCAGATGACTAGATTACCTAATGTGGAGGAGGTGAGAAAAGTTGTATTTGGCTTGAACGACAATGGAGTGTCAGGACCAGATGGTTTTGCAGGATTATTCTTCTAGAAGTGTAGGGATATTGTTGGAACTGATGTTACATTGACAGTCAAATCATTCTTCTGTGGACAAGAACTCCCAAGGTTTGTCACCCATACTAATTTAGTATTCGTAAGAAGGAAGTTCCTAGATTCTTTGTTGATTTATGGCCTATTAGTCTAAGTTGTTTCATTAATAAAATCATCTCATGAGTCTTACATGATAGAATGGCTGGAGTGTTACCTAGGATTATCTCCCCTAATCAGTCAGGATTTATTAAAGGCAGAAGTATCATTGAGAATGTCCTCTTGGCACAAGAAATCATAAGGGACATTAATAAAAGGGACAAACATACCAATGTGATGGTCAAACTAGACATGGCCAAAGCTTATGACAGAGTTTCTTGGATCTTCCTTACGAAGGTGTTAAGGAAGTTTGATTTTTCAGAGGTGGTTATAGACATGGTTTAGAGATTGGTGTCAAATAATTGGTATTCTGTGTTGCTTAATGGGCAATTATATGGATTTTTTAAATCCACAAGAGGCTTGCAACAAGGAGATCCTCTATCTCCTACTCTATTCATCATTGCAGCAGAGGTATTGTCAAGAGGTCTTAATAGCCTATATCAAGATAAAGGCTTCATTGGTTGTGGACTTCCAAAATGGAGTCCAAAAATTAATCACTTGTCCTATGAAGATTATACCATTCTATTATGTTCAGGTGACAAATCTTCTTTGATCAAGATGATGAAGGTTCTAAAGGATTATGAGGATATTTCAGGATAGCTAGTTAACAAGAATAAGAGCTTTTTCTATCTACATGATAATACGCCTCTGGTATTTTGTATTAGATTAAGGAAATTAACTAGGATCAGACAAGGTGATTTTCCTATCACTTATCTTGGTTGCCCAATGTTTTATGGTAGAAAGAGGAATATATTTTTTGCGGATATTATCAGGAAAAGCTCTAGAAGGATCCTATCCTAGCAGAACAAATTCTTGTCCTTTGGTGGTAAGCTCATTCTCATTAAGCATGTGTTGCAATCCATGCTCATATATCTACTATATGCATGCACCCTACTAAAGGAATTATCAAGAGACTCCATTAAGATTTTGCCAGATTTTTCTGGGGAAGCTAAGGTGTTGGTAATAGGAGACATTGGGTTGCTTGGGATGCTTTGTGCTACCCCATTGAGGAAGGAGGTTTGGGATTAAGATCCCTATCTGATGTTAATGAGCAATGATGGCTAAGTTTTGGTAGAAGTTTAGGATTGACATTGGAACCTTATGGGGCACCTACACGGGGAATAAGTACTGCAAGAAATTTTCATCTTATATTTGCCCAATGCATAGGGGCATCACATGTGTGGGGAAGTATGGTACAAGTCAGAGATGGAGTGGAGCCATTCATTTGGTGGTAGATTAAGTCAGGTAACTCCAGCTTCTGACATGATAACTGGACTAAGCTTGGAGCAGTACATTTCACAGAAGAAGATTATGCTAAGGAGGATGACGTGGAAGTTAAATTATTCATTGAGAATAATAACTTGAAGAGCAATCTGATTAGTGAGATGGTATCAGAAGAGATGGATGACTATATAATCAATGAAATTAATCCCAATTTAAATAAGGATACCAACAAGGCTTGGTGGACTGGCAGCTCAAATGGCCTATTTTTTGTTAGTTCAGCCTATCACATAGTAAGGCTAGAAGAAATAAGGTGGAGTGGCACAAGCAACTGTGATCAAAGAAGTTGCCTTAAAAGATTATTTTTTCCTATGGAAGGTGCTGAAAAGATGGCTACCTATATCAGACTATACCAAAATTGTTTGAACACAATTCAACAACTTGATAAGGTAACATTTCCATCATGGAAAGTCCCAGCAAATTGGTCAAGTTGTTTTGAGTTTCTAAAGGCTTATAGACCTAATTTGTCATGCACAATGGTGAAATGGGAGAGTCCTGATCTTGGGTAGTTTAAATTTAATACAAATAGAGCTAGTAAAAGCAACCCAAGTATCAGTTCCTATGATTTTTGTATCAGGGATCAGCTAGGAACTTTTGTCTATACTAAAGCAGGAAATATAGGCGTGACTACATCATTAGTGGTTGAAGCAACTGTGGTATGGAAAGCTCTAATCTATTGTAAAGAATAGGGGTTCTAAATGTCAAATTGGAGATGGACTCCTTAAGCCTTAAGAAATTCCTGTTGAAGGAATGGAGAGTTCCATGGGAGCTAGTGCAGATTGTAGAAGACAGCCAGTGGGTTATGGACTCATTAAATAAACACATTCAGCATATATACAAAGAAACGAATCAACTAGCTGATTGTGTAACTAATATGGCTATTAACACAGAGGGCAAGCAACAATATCAAGCATTCACAGAACTACCTAGTTTGACAAAAAGAATTGTAAATACAGATAAATAACATATTCCTTCCTTAAGAATTAGAACAAGTAGCAACAACACCACATGCAACAGGTCAGGTTAAGGTTAGTAGACTAGAGATTGTTGTCTCTTGCACAGAAGCCATATTTATATTAAGTTATGGACATAATCAGAGATACCATATTTGTGCACTATACTAGTCTAACTAATCCACCCCCAAAGAAGTACAAAAATCAAAAGAAAAAGCAACGACCCGGATAGATGTCAACAATCAGGTACTGGTTGTTAGTCATAGGTGTCGAGTGAGTAACCCTTGTCTCCCTTTGACCTTGAAAAAGAACACAAATGTTAGGAGAGGGTGGTGGTGTTTATGCAGTCCGAAACAGAGCAAGGAGTACTTACATGGACGGGATGTCAAATATAACCATGGATCTTTACTCTTCAGTCCATCGGAGATGTCACATGAGAAGCGGAGATTCAACTCAAGGACAGGACGGAATGCAAGCTGAGGAAGTGGAAAGAAATGTCTAGATTTGGAAACTCTTGCTGTTGGGTTTCCCTTTTGTCCTTTTAGTTTTTCCGGCTTGGCCCTCTCATGTAAGATGCCCATTTGGGCCATTTCCTGAGTTGATATTTATAAAAGGAAAATTTATCAAAGTACATTATTCTCAAATATTCCCTATCAATTTTAAAAATCTCCAAAATCCCTCTTTTCCTATTTTTTTCTATACATGTCTGATACCTCCATTTATAATCTCATCTCTTCCGCAACAAACCCTGTCTTTGCTCCTAAAATCAAGTTCAACTTGATTCAGTTACTTTCAACTTCTCTCCAATTTCAACTAGTATTTTCTTTCTCTATGATCCAATTTCAAAAAGAAGGTAGGTTAACTTCATCTTTCCCATTCCAATTTCATATAGATTCTTTAGAAAATCACTGACAATTTTATTTTTGTCACGCTTCATATACTGATACATATGGATCCTTCATCCTTTAGTATTGGACTTACTCAATTAGAGCAAGAACAAACTATTAGAGATGGTGTCTATAACTCTGACGATGATTCATATGTTGAATATGATGATTCATTTAACTATGGTGTTTCATATAATGAATTCTAATACATCATTTAGTTTAGTTTTTTCATAAATAGTTATGGAACAGGTGAACATGGTGATTCATTGAATATTGTGATTCATGTATTGAATGTAGTTATTCATATGTTGAATATGGTGATTCATGTGTTGAATATGGTGATTCGTTGAATAGTTAAATATGGTGATTCGTTGAAAATAAAGCTACTAGCACTTAATCTCACGTGTAATTACTATTTCCAAAATAAAAATGCATAATGAAAATGGGGGTTTTGTAGTAATATAAAAACTAATTATCAAACTTATTCTACTGATTAAGTCTCTAAAATGACTACTGGAACTCAACAATGTCTTGCTAGACTAGGTTTGCAGTTCCCATGATACCAATTCCAATATTCAAACTTAGGGCTTCTACGATAGTGATCTCATATACCGAGTAAGCAAATACTTAACACCTAATTCACCTTCCAGTCCTTCTTAGGTGTATATCATTCCTCACCTTCTAGTCTCAGAACATTTTACCCATTTGACCCCTGCCTTAAACCCCAGGATACTCTCACCTCTCGGTCTCGAGCACTTAGACTAGGTTAATAACCCCGAATTCTGCCATAGGAG
>JBCEWC010012584.1:0-15739 GCA_038996855.1 Solanum aculeatissimum | reverse complement strand
ATTAATTAATTAATATGTATACATATCAATTTAAAAATGGTAATAACAAATACAATGTGTATTCAAATACAATTTGTATCAATGAATAAATTAAATCATCAAATAAAATTTGTATCCAAATACATATATATTCACATTTTGTATCACTGAAAATAATTTGTATAATTGACATTAATCATTTGTATTTATATAAATGACTATGAACATTTGTATTAATATAATTAGTTTTTATAATTTGCATATGTATTGAGAGAGGGAGAGAGAGAGAGAAGAGAGAGGCAGGGGAGAGATGACAGAGAGAAGAGAGAGGAAAGAGGCGCGCGAGATTGCAAAAAGGAGAGAGAAAATTGCAACAAAACCATAACCTATTGTTATAAATTATAATGCTTTCAAACTTTAGTGGTATATTGTAAATATATATCACATGTTTGCCTAGTTACGTAATTTACCCTTCAATTTATCCATTTTGATCTATTCCAAAATCAAGCAATCTTATTTGAAAATTTTACCTTAAAATATTGTGGCATTTTAGCTTCGGACTCGAAATTAGATTTCTTTTATATGAATAAGTGTGAGTTTTTCAATTACTACCAAATCAATCAAACATTTCCACGTGGCTAAGCAAATTATCACAAGGTCCAAAAGAGAGTTGCACAAGAGGTAAAAAAAAAGTAAAAATTTTATAAATAACATACTGTAAAAGACTAATTACCATATATCCCTACTCTTTTTAATATTACTATAATCCCTTAATTTATTAAGCTCGTATATACATTAATTCGCTGTAATGATTCAAAATTACACCTCATTAATTACGAGTGTCGGTTGAGTTAAAAGGGAAAAAAAATCAAAATTGTAATTAGGTGTGTCTAAAACTACGCATACCTAATAGATGTAAAATTACGCATACCTAATAGATGTGAAACTTTTCCATTTATAACAGCCTTTCAAAATTCAAATTCCACAAAAAAAAAAAAAGTTTTACAGCTTCTTTTGTTGATTAAAAAAAAGAATTGTTGATGAACATAGAAATTTTTTGTATCATCGTCTTCTTGAAATTGAATTTATGATGAATGTGTCTATATTGTTTAGGCATTCAGGGATTTGGAAAAGCGATATTAGTTACAAACAATACAAAAGTGAAGGAATAGTTGTTGCACAATCTATTTCTTATGTGAATCTCAAAGTTGTCATTGCTGGTGAACGTAGCATAGATGAGTCGGAAAAAAATCTGAAAATCAGATATATAGTAGAAGGTAATCCGTCACCAATGATGATTCGAAGCGATATGGGTGTTAGATTATATATCGAAGTGAGGAGAAACGAGCTTGGATTTTCAATGTATTCATTATGCATTGATACATACAATAAGGTTGGTGATGAACTTCAAACATTCAATCCTTCATGTGGTGAAATTATTTGTGTAGAAGGTATAAAAAATGATGTCAATGCTCTTGCGATGGTCGAATCCTTAACTGATGATCCTTTGTATTTTTCTGAGTTGGAGGTTGAGAATTACATAACTGATTCACAAAGTATAGAAGTGAAGGAGAAGCAACTGTATAAGGATAAGGCTACACTGATCTTAGTAATGACAAAGTTTAAGATCAAACACAACTTCAATTTCAAGTTAAGAGATCTGATAATAAGAGGTTCGAACTTATTAGGTTGTTGTTAATGTTACTGATACAAAAATATGAAATTGTTTTTGTGGAGTAATTTGTTCATTGATACATTAATTTTCAAAAATAAAAAAGTATACATTAACAACTTATTACATGTATTTTCTACAAAAAAAAAAAGAAATTTTTATGTGAATGTGTGGTGGAAAAAAATATATCATATACAATATAATAAATGAAGTGGTTTAGAAAGGTATTGTTGGAAGAACTATGAACTAATCAAGTACCTAAGTAAACATAAATGAATGTGTAATTAAAACATTAATTAGTAAAATGGACAAAAATCTCTTTATTTGAATCATATACACTTAATAAAACAAATTTGTATCGTACGAACTGCATTAATGAATCTAAAACTTTGTGCAGCTATGTGCTGATTTATTTTTCGGATAGCTGTGGTTGGAATCTGAAGGCTTCTTTTAGGAAAATTTTTGACATATTCAAAGTGAGATACTTCAACAATGAGCATACATGCCCGTTAAGAGAAATGATGTTAACGAAGGTCCAAGCTATTGTTGGGTTTGTCAGTGGTGTGATAACACCTAAATTGCTAAATTATAAAAGAAAATATACTCCTAAAGATGTAATTGAGGATGTTAAGAGAGTCCATGGTGTTGATATTTCTTACCAACAAGTCTGGTGTGCTAAGGAATGTGCTATTGAGATGATTAGGGGTAAATCTGCAGAGGGATATCGAGATCTGCCAAAATACCTAGACATGCTAAATGAGATGTGTCTAAATTCATATATAAGGATGCACAAATAAGAGAAAAATGAATTTATGTATCTGTTCATAACCTTGAGGCCGTTAGTGAGAGGGTTTCAGTATTGCAGGCTAGTTAACTAACTAATCTGTCAAATTAGTTAGCATCTAGAATATCTCAATGCCTATATAAACTCTAAACATTGAATCTGATTGTATTCAACAAAAATACACTTTGTGAAATGAGAATTATTCTTCTCTGCATTGTCTACTTCATCTCTATTGCTTCATCTATACAACTTTCATTCTTGAGTTCAAAAAACCTTCATGGATAGATGCAAAATCAATAGAACTTTAGGGCTTTATTGATATTAATTACTTTTTCTATTTTTTCTAAAGACTAGCAACTTAGCAATTCCAAAAACTAAGAGTAATATGGAATTAATTCCATCTTTGATAGTTTACATGACTTTTTAGATTACTTATTAATGGCCTAAATAATTTTCTATCTTAATTTGACTCAACTTACATGAGTTGAAATATGAATTAATTGGAAGAAAAATATTTAGAAAGAGATCTCATGAAATAGAAAATTTCATTTATTTAAGAGAAATAAAATGGGAAAGTAAGGCACATAAAGTCTATACTTTAGTCCTTACAAAAATTTAGCTTTTATTCCCATCAATTGAAGTGCCATTTCGATTTGAAATTACTGTTATTCTCTTTCATATCTTTATAGTGATTCATTCACGTTTTAAAAATATAACGTCATTTATAACTCAAAAATATTTTTAATATCGTGCGATATTATTCACTTTAACTGTAGCTTGCACAAATTTTTCAACAATAAGGATAAGCATATTACGTAGTTATAAATGTGAGGAAGGAAGCTTGATTTTGACTCATGCTTCTAATGGAATTAGAAAAAAGCAATAAATAAATTATTGATATATTACAACCAGATCGGATGAAATTAGCTATGTATAATTTTATATTATTTATATAATTTAGGACATAAAAATAATGACATGACACCTTTCATGAGCAAGGATCCCTATTTTTTTTAATTTTAATTTTTGGTGGGATGCACCCTTTTATTAATAATAAAGCTGAGAAGTAAGTAAAATTATATAAGAGGGCCTATACTATTCTGCAATGCTAAGACCTAGGAAAAAAAGAAAAGCAAGAATCGCTATAGTTATCAAATTTCTCACTCGTTTTAATTAAAAAAATTAAGATTTTATTAGGATCATATACCAAAATAAAATATAACTTGTAATCAATTATGATCACATACCAAGTAGTAAAACAAACAGGAAATTTAGGAAAGTAAATTAAAAGATATCAACTAGGATAGTAGTAACAAGAAATGGAAGAGTCATTTTAGGAAATGAAATAATTTATAAAAATAATTAATAAATTGGTAGGATATATTTAATTTTGTTTTCCAATTTTGTAGGAATGAAATAATTTATAATAATAATGAATAAATTGGTAGGATATATTTAATTTGTTTTCCAATTTTGTTGGAATGAAATAATTCTTATATCCAAAATTCTATGAAAATATAGATTAGGAAACAACTTGATTGATTAACCATTAATTTGTGTCAGTTACCAAAACTAAGTAGTTTTAATTGCTATATATTTTAGAAAATTTCATAAGTATTTCTCACTATCTTTTATTTTTTTTAGCAATAAATCATACATATCATGGCCACCACAAAATTCTCCTTTCAATCAGTTTTACTACTTTGCTTTGTTTTGTTTTCTTTGCTGGCTATTCATCAATGTATGCTCATATTCATTCTTTTTTTATCTTTATTATATTGTTTTTATGGATATTTTTTAAGAAAAAATTGGGATTCTTGATGGAAAATTCAAATTTTGAATGAAAATTTCAATTGAAATCAAAAGCAAGGGGTTTGCCTTTTGGCCGAGCTCGTCGCATCGGGCTTGCCTAGTGCGAGTTACTTCTTCTATGTAGTTTGCGAGCTACTGCATAGGAGTGCGAGTTTACCCTGTGCGCGTCCAAAGGGTAGCGATTGCGGGCTCCCCTTGTCATAAAAAAAATCAATTGAAACTTACAAATTTTATGTTTTGCCAAATTTTATATATTTTCTTTTTGATGAAATGCAGGTGATGAAAGTGTAAGGGCAGGAACAAAATCAATTGATGGATGTGTCCAAACCGATTATAAACCAGAATGGTGTTGCAAACTGTTTGGAAAACCGATCAAATGCTATGATTCTATAGGTGCATGTCATGCAGAATGTTCTTAACAATAAGTAACTTTAATTTGAAATTTATTCTCAGTAATTAGAGTTTTATGTTGTTACTTTTTGTGATGTTTATCTAAAGTAAAAGAACTTGATTATCATTTATTAAGTTCTAGTATTACTATAAGCTTCTGAGCTACGTTGAACCACAAAAATGAAATATATTTCTCTTGTTCAAACCAAAACGTGAAAAAAAATGGCATGAGAAGAATTTGAATTTCTACTCAAACTATTATGAAAAGCTGTATGTTGGTTTTCAATATTTATTGATCGGAACAACAAAGGAAAAAAATATTATGTGAGGGTTGTCAGTTTGTTAGCTATCTAAAACTTTCACCTTATTGGTAAAGAAGAATCAATTCGTCACTTTGTAATCCCCTCCATTTTTTTTCCTTGCCTCCATTGTAACTAAAAAAAGCATGTAAGTAGAAAACCAATTTGCTTCTCATGTTTGTCTTAACCACTTCATCTTTGAGTTAGAACATCACTCATTTATTCTTTATTTAGTATAAATAATTTAAGATAATGATTACAATAATCTAATTTGGACATAATAACCCTGTATCATGCGGAACAATTTGAATATCTTCTCGGGAAAAAAGTGGTAACTGGATCTGGTCGTGGATAGAGACTTCAATCTGTGTGGGGGTAGAAAAGGGCGTTACCAAGCGGTTAATCCATCGTTTATAAATGGACCAAATACTTTAACGCGATTAGTGAACTAACTTTTAGCATCATTATAACCCTCCACATTTTACACATGGTCTCTCTTTTGGGCCCCATAAATCAAACCAAATTATGTCAAGACAGATGACAATCTATACTCCTTATCGTTAACCCAAGAGACAACCAGGAGGTCCAGGACCAGAGATACAGCTAATACTATAAGGTAGGAAGAAGCCAAAGATTGAAAAGCAAAGACGCCGATATCAAAATCCAAGTCAAGAAAGCCACGGCAGCAGAGAGTTGATATCGTAGGCATATATTACCTCTGCAGTATACATTATCAGAAGCAATCAGGAAATCAGCCACACTAGCTGTGGAACACGACACAGCCAGTGACAGAACCGAAAGGACCTGTTTTGAATCCAATAATACGCTATTTGATTAGAACAAGATTATCCAGTTGAGTTGTCAGTAAATATATCAAGGCACTTACCCAATCTCCTAAAACAACAGCTGACAATACTCTTGGCTGATTAGATGGCCGTTTAGCCAACAATAAAATTACATCGATTATTGCCAATCCCAAGCTCCATGGCGTTACCAAACCCATCGTTGTCACTAAAAAGCTGCCAACAACAATAGGTGAAATAAGTAATTTAACAGAGAAACTGCACCTCTGCAACTAGAAAATTGTAAGAACATATAAACATCCAGACATAAGCTTCTTATAACTGACTACTTGTGTTGTAGGCTTACTTAACACTATGCACATGTAGGCATGAATTAGTTTAGAATGTGAAACTACCTAGGAATGACTACTAATTGAAAAATATGCTTGGTGACATTGGTAGAATTTACTACCCACGTAACCAGTAATTCTGGAGCTTAAAACTCCCTACTTCTGCAAGAATTAAAATATGGAAAATAAAATGCATTAACAGCATCTTATAAACAAAAGAGTTGTTTGATTGAATAATCATCAATCAATAGCAACACTAAAACCACAGACACAAATAATATCTATGCTAGAAAGTCTGTATTCTGGATCGAATAAGAAAATAAAAATGCAGGAATAGCACCTTAGAAGCAGAATATAATTCATTCGTGAATGACCAATTAAATGATGGGATAACAACTTCTAAATCTAGAATCTGTTAGACAGACTATGCATATGAGATACAACCAAGGGGTGTGGAGAGATGGATGGGATCCCATGCTTAACGACATGTTTGATGTCTCAGGTTCGAGCCGGGAAATGGAGAAACTCCCGGTAGGGAGCACTGCCCACTTTACCGGACCCTACACGGTGCAAATCTGGATAAGTTGGCCAGTGGTTTTGATTGGAATAATCATCAACCAGTAGCCATAGCTCATATTAAAACCATGGACTTCTAAAAATTATCAGTGTGCTTCTTCCTGCAGGTTCAGGAGCCTAGGCCTACGCGGTAGTAGTTTCCTAGTTGGGTTGGCATATGTAGGCACAACACCAAAGTTTGGTTGGCACATTCACTTGCTGACAGATAGCAAGCAAGAAAGCTCAAATCCAGCAGTAAGGTCCGGAGCAGGAGCATTCTGGTAAGCTATGGCCGCTGCATGATGGAATTTAGCAAGTTGCCAGAAACCGGCGCCACCTACCCGAGCAAGAGTTGTGCTAGAGAGCTTGTCTTCAGCAAAGAATAAGAAAATGAAGATGCAGGAATAGCACTTTAGAAGCAGCATATGATTTCAATCATCAATGACCATTAGAAGCATTAAACCATGGGCATACAGATCAAAAAGTTAGAATCTGTAAAATAGATTATGCATATGAGATACAATCAAGAGATGTAGTAGAACTGATTACAATTAAGAAATGTGGTGGAACGGATGGGATCCCTCAACCCTTAACTAGAGGTTTTAGGATCAAGCCCTGAAAATGAAGAAACTTTTGGTAGAGAGAACTTCCTCATTTAATGGGCCATATGCAGGCCGAATTCAAATTTGTCTGCCCGTGAGTTACGCATACCAGATGGTTATACTAAAAAACACACATGTGAGATATATCCCAGTAATATCTAGTTTCAGTATAATGCTCCAATTGGTATAACAACTCATAGATGATTCCAAGCAGCCTAAATCTCAACACCACTTCCCAATGGCAGATTTCATGACAAAACTCAGGATCTAGTACAGAAAATCTGATCAGTTTCAATTTCTTAAGCAAACAAAGCGTGCAATATGACCTGTTGTCAGTTTTCAAATCTCACTTTGATTATGCATCCAAATCCGCAATAACCAATTAACTAGTACAATAAGCTAACACAAGCATATATCCAACATATAAGCTTCCTTTTAAGTTCATGTAACTATTTCTTCCACATCTCCATATCAAAGATGAACTTCACTCCTCTCTGGTGAAGATTCTGTTATTAACAGCTTTAAAGGTCAAAGAAAGTGGCCCTCAAAGCTCATTAAAAGCTTTGTACAACACATTCATGTGGTAATTTCAGTCAAACCATTTAGATTGTCAATTTATCAAAGTGAATGTCTTTCTACTGGTGTCAAAGGTAATGGCATTTGTCGCAACCCAATAAATCAAAAACCGGACTTCTTTACATTTTCAGTCCAAGATATAGAGCTGATACTCTTCTGACTAATGGCAGATCAGTAGTTTCTCGTTAATGACCTATTCCTACTCTCTGCCACTCTTTCCTTTTAGTGTTCTCCTTCAATCCTCTTCCCAATCTGACTTTGGTTTTAAAATTTCTCAAAAACAACCAATTTGTCAAATTGATCAACACCAGTTACCAGTTGCCTTGCTAAGACCCAATTCAAGTTTAATTTCCCTAAAATTGGTTCCTCAATCTTTTCATTCACTTATATGCCAATTTCAAGAGACTCCAAATTCAAAGATTAAAATTTGTATAAAAAAGAAAAAAAACAGCTAAAGATAAGTATAAAATTCGAAGAAAAAAGGACATGAATACTCAAAAGATATAAAAATACCAGAAGGGAGCAAAGCTGTAGCTGAAGAAAGAAACATCCAAACACATGAAAATAACTGAACCGACAGCAAAAATTGCCTGTGCTAATCTCAAAGCTAAACCAGCACTCGTCCCCATAGCCCCCGGCTGTTTCTCCATTTCATCACAGAGCGATTTACCTTGTTCAGTTTGTAGAAATTCTGGTGAGCCCATTCAATATTTCATCCAAAGGAAAGGGGAGAGGAACCGAATGAATGGAATTTTGGGGAAAATAATTATGATGGGGATGTTGTAACGTAAGAATATCATACTGTTTACAATCCTTACTATGTATGTATAGTTTGTTGAGTTGTGAGTTTCTAAAGGGAATTTCATTTGTCTTTTGTCTCCGACGAAAGGGGAATAGCGACACAAGTATGGTGATGTTTGCCTAACATAATTTTGTATTTCCTTTTATCCCTTACGTGGCATTTTTTCATTTCTCCAAACAAATTAAATTTGATTGAAAATTTGTATATAGAATCTTCAAGTTTTTTTAAATCAATTTTTTATATTTCTAAACTATTACTATAATTTTATAAGTTACAATAATTAATAATTCAAAATATATAAAGATATATATATGAAAATTTTATGATAAAAATAGACTGATTTGAATTTCAAAATTTAAAAAATGCCACATAAATTAAGACAAAGAAGTATAATATATCAATTATTCAATCGAAATTTGCAAAAATTTGGATTGAAAATCCAAATCAGGAGACATTTTAATAAGATAAGATATAAATAGCCCGACATCATAAGAAGTACAAAGTAAATTAATACTCCCTCCTATCTATTTTATATGACATTCTTTAATCTGACACGTTATTTTAAAAAGTAATTTTTAAAAAATTTATAGCCTAAAATAGTGTTTTAAAAAGCGGGGCGCAAGGTAAGGTGTTTTATGTTGTATGAGGTGAGGCGTAAGTATCAAGACACTACTGACATAAGTCTCATGCATCTAGGGGACGTATATCTCATATATATTAAATCTATAGTTTTAAAGTACTAAGAAAATAAGTAAAAGTAAATTTTTCAATAATTCTGCAAATAAATTTAAATAAATTACAAAAAAAATATTGTAATTGTTATTTGAGAAAGATAACAATATAAAAAATGATAATAGTTGAGATAATTTTTAAATAAAATCAACATCTATTTTCAAGACTCGCCCCAAAAATATTTTTTAAAAACTGCTTCTTAATATTATAACAAAATAGTACTCGATCATGAATGAAACTTAAATTATTTTCAAATAGTGGAATAATAAACTTCAATATGTAGTCCGATTATTAGAAGAGAAATTCCAAAAAAGTTGGAACAAAAGTGGATAGGTATTTTTGACCTTTTTCTCTATTAAAAAAAAAGCATAATTCAAAAGCAAAGTGAAAAACATCAGTTGTAGAATTTCATGTACTTTCTTTGCTGCACCAGTTTGCTCAGCCAGACAGCAATCATAGAGGTGCTTGCAGGAGCAATACTTCTGTGACGAAAACAAGTAGTTAATATATGATACATCGTTGATTTAAAAGAAATGACCTACTTTATTTAGTTTGTTTAAAAGAAACAACTCATTTCTTTTTTTATAATACTTTAGTTTCAATTTTCTGGGCAAGGATACATTTGCATAACTTGGGCTCATTTTTGAAACAGAGGAAGTAAGTAAGTTGTATTTGGGCAAACAAGTTAACGTAACTTGCATGCACCATTGCGAGGGTAGCAAGGAACAAGCACATGTTCTCAAGGTTGTGTCTTCATCCAAACTTACAGTTCCTGCGTGCACTTGGACATTCTGGAGATATAAGACGTGCCCGTCAACTGTTTGATGAAATTCCCCAACCAGATATACGATCGTGGACGCTCTTGATCACCACATATACGAAGAGGGGCTATCCAGAACAAGCATTGAAAGTCTATGATGAATTGCAGGGAAAGAAAGTTCTTCCTGATCAATTAGCACTTTTATCAGTAACCAAGGCTTGTGCTGCTTTTGGCAACCCGATAAAGGCAAAAGGGATTCACGGAGATGTAATCAGATATGGTTATCGCTCTGATTTGCTCCTTGGAAATGCACTGATTGACATGTATGGCAAATGTAAATGTGCTAAAGGTGCAAGAGAGGTTTTTGATTATTTAAGTGCTAAAGATGTAATCTCTTGGACGTCGATGAGTTCTTGCTATGTTAATTGCAAACTTCCAAGAGAGGCACTAATAATATTCCGTGAAATGGGGTTGAATGGGGTGAGGCCTAATCCTGTTACATTGTCTTCTCTACTTCCTGCCTGCTCAGATTTGAAAAGTTTGAATTTGGGTAGAGAAATTCATGGGTATAGTATTAGAAATGGAATTCACAATAATGTGTATGTCAGCAGTGGTCTTGTGGACATGTATGCTAGTTGTTCAAGTATCAAACAAGCAGAGTCGGTATTTCATAGTACACATCAGTTTGACTATGTTTTATGCAATGTCATTATGTCAGCATATTTCTCAAATGGGGAATGTGACAAAGCACTTCACATCTTTGATCAGTTGCGAAAAGGAAGAACCAAACTGAATCATGATTCTTGGAATTCTGTCATTGGAGGGTGCATGCAAAATGGAAGAACAGATAAGGCGCTTCAAATACTTCATGAAATGCAGCAGTCAGGTATAAAACCAAATAAAATCACGATCACCAGTGTGTTACCTACTTGTATAGATCTAGGAAGCATAAGAAGAGGTAAGGAGATTCATGGTTTTCTCCTTCGGCATTTATTTTTGGAAGATGAGACAGTCTTCACTGCTTTGGTTTTCATGTATGCTAAATGTGGTGACATAGAACTATCCAAAAGAGTCTTCTATATGATGCCAAAAAAAGATACTATTGCTTGGAACACAATGATTATTGGAAATTCAATGCATGGGAAGGGAGAGGAAGCCTTGTTGCTTTTCCGTGAAATGGTAAGTTCAGGGGTGAAACCCAACTCTGTTACCTTTATTGGTGTCTTATCAGGTTGCAGCCATTCACAGCTGGTAGACAAGGGACTTATGATCTTTTATGCAATGAGAAAGGAACATGGACTTGAACCTGATTCAGAACATTATTCATGTATGGTTGATGCTCTAAGCCGTGCTGGTCGCCTAGAACAAGCATATAATTTCATCCAAAACATGCCCATGAAACCAAGTGCTGGTGCTTGGGGAGCATTGCTTGGTGCATGTAGAGTATATAAGAATGTGGAAATGGCACGAGTTGCTGGAAAACAACTGTTGGAGATTGAACCAGAAAATGCTGGGAACTATGTTTTATTGTCCAATATCTATGAAGCTGCCAAACTACAAGAAGAGGCCTCAGAGATCAGGAAATTGATGAGAGAAAGAGGTATTATGAAAGTTCCTGGTTGTAGTTGGATTCAAGTGAAAGACAAAGTGCATACATTTGTTGTCGGTGACAAGAATAATTCTCAGACTGCAGACATTTACAACTTTTTGACTGAAGTAGGTGAAAAGATGAGGCTAGCTGGGTATTTACCCTGTACAGACCTTGTTGGCCAAGATCTTGATGCAGAGGAGAAGGAATATAGTTTGTGCAATCACAGCGAGAGGCTTGCTGTTGCCTTTGGAATTCTTAATTTGGATGGTGCATCGTCCATTAGGGTGTTCAAGAACTTGAGAATATGTGGAGATTGCCATAATGCCATTAAGTATTTGGCTAAAATTGTTGGGGTGCAGATCATTCTGAGAGATCCTCTAAGGTTTCACCATTTTAAAGATGGGTTATGCTCCTGTAGAGATTTTTGGTGAAATTATTGAACTTGATAAGCTGCAAATGCAATTAATTCTTAAGGGATATTTGGGGGATCTAAGCTGATAATACAATGAAGAAGGTTCTTTTTGTCTTTCTCCAAGGAAAATAGAAGGCTGCAGATGTCATCTATTGTGACCATGCTTTCAGGTGGAACTAATGATTTAGAAATTTTTGCTAGCACTAGCTCGATGATATATAGTTATATACTCAGCACTAAGGTTCTATAGCCCAGCCCTGTATGCAAATATGTTACAATTCTCTTCTAAAGGTTCATTCAGAGTGGTGAACTCCTAAGCAAGAGAAGAAAAGTGCTACTGCCAATTTGATACTTAGGACTAGAATACCAATTCTATAGGTTTGGCAGTCAACATTGAAAACAGTAAGATGATTGTTACTTCATTGGAACTTAACACAAGGAAGAGTAAGCATTTATATTGGCTCCTTTGTTCATTTCTCTTGATCAATTGATTTCTCTCCGTCTGTATGTACGTTTCTACTTGAACACTAAAGTTTCTTGTTACTTATCAGATATATACTGGTAAGGATCAGCCTCTCCATGGTTTAAAATCTCGTAGCAACACAAAAATACTTAATTGAGCTTAACTTTGCTGACCACATTCACTAATTTTGATGATTGTAAAGTCTAATGGATATGGATCGTCTATCCTGGGTGTATGCAAGCATAAGAAATGTTTGCAAGTTGTAACTAGCTATCAGCATGAAATATTACTCGAGTGTGATAGTATTCAGCAAGATAGTTGTTTTAATGCTTGTCCAAATGGGGTCACAGAATGTTTAACCTTGTAACTTACAACAAAATTCAGACCAAGAAATGATACACATATTCTAGAACTCTCCATCATTCAAGTTGGGCATACCAGATACCCTGGATTTTTACATCCTTGGGGACCTTTGCTCCCAGATCAGTATCTGATGGCTGGATGCTCTCAAACACTCCAATGACCTCACCAGTCTCTGGCTTGCTATTGGTAACACTCAAGGTGATCTTTCCTGTTAAAGATGCAGTGTTCTTTATGTTCTCCTTCAGAAGCTCCTCCTCGTCTCCTCTCCCTCCAGCAGGCAATGCAACAGCATTGTCATAGCCAGTAGATCCACCCCGTCCCTTTGGGTCAAGGAAGGATGAACCTCTGTATGATGGCACAAGGAACTCACCACTAAAGTTTTCTGGTTTGCCGCTTGCCACTAGCTGTTTGATAGTGAAGAGGAAGGGCACACGCTCACCACCAGGAAGCTGAACTGTAACAGCAGCATAATCAATTCCATCCTTCTCCTCAAACTTAACATTGCCATCAGGAGATACTTCGAATGGTCCCTCAATCTCATCAAGAGTGTATGTTAAGCGTGTCATGAGCTTGGTTTTTTGGAAGTCTGGGGCTGCGTTCTTGCTCACACCCTCTGCTTTGACCGTGAATGATGTGGGCTCTAAGCAGAATTTCTTGGCACTGTATTTACCTGGTTTGAAGGCAAAGCTGTCAACACCTCCTTCAATGGTAGGGCACTGGTTAGCAGTTCCAGTTCCCTTTACTTCCATGTATGTCTTGCTTTGGATTTCATCATAGGTTAAACGTTTTGGAACTCCTTCTGCATTTGCTCCCTGTGTAGTCAAGTGTACAAACTTTAGAGATTTTTGCATGAGAAACAAGAACAATGACAACTACGCCTCAGTCCAAAAGTTGGGGTTGACTATATGAATTCTCATTGACTATGTTCCTCCGTATAAGCTCAACTCATGTCATCATCATACCAAGTAAAAATAAAAGTAGAAATTAGATTAAATATATATTATAAATAAGTGCAGAATCCATAAACCAGTTGATCTTTATAGAACTATCGATATTTGTCCTGAAATACAGATGACTGCCTGAACATCCAGAAATGAGATAGGAAATTTTGCCAAGAGACTGGAGGATGGATAGGCAGATCTTAATTTTGGAGGTGGCAATGTGAAGGTATAAAATGGGTGTCTATGGTAAGTAAGCTTTCTAAAGTATTTCTATATAGTCTCAAAGACATCAAAGGCCCTCTAATCTTGGTATAGATATTTGGTAGTTATGGTTACTTCAAAGAAGGTGAATGACTGGCTATGAGGCGTACAAACTTGAAGAACATTTTACCTTCTTTTAGAATTATGGGTATGTCATACTGGTAAGTTAGCAATCATCTCTAATCCAGTTATAGTGTTTCTTATCATCTTAAATGTAGGCGATTGGATTTACACCAAAGGAAACCATAAATTTTGTACACAATAGAGGGATATGACAGTTTTTCTTTTTCAAATAATGAATGAAATTCCTCTTTCATCCTATCTTATTCTCAGTACTGATACATTCATAGTTTAAAAGTGGCTTTCTTGCTTTTGTGCCTCCTCGTGATCTAAACGAGTCAGCAGATACAACCAAGTACATGTTCCTTAACGCTGAGGGCACCCCTGAAGAGCTGGGATTCTCTTGACATTATGTCTTGTATTTTAATTGTAAGTTGTTAATAGCTGGCATGTTGAATCGTATACATAATATGATGGGTTGGTTTAGAAAGATCCTAGTTGAATGATGATGAAAAACTGCTAATTTGTATTATTTTCTGGTGACTAGAGCCTACATGCACTACCTGAAATTGTACTGTCTGAATTGATGACTCTTTATTCTGTAGGTAACAACACTGGATATATGGGAATTATAGACAAGAATTGAATGAGAAAAGCAGCTTACTGAGACGACAAGGGCAGAGGTGGCAAGAGCAAAACCAGCAATCTTGGCAGCGTCAGTGCATTTCTGAATCAATTCCCTGATTTCAGTTTGCAAAGAGCAAGTGATCCTGGCTGCAACTGGTTCAACACCAAATGCTTTGCTGATATTTTGAGTAGACCTCAACTGTAGGTTGTTTCTAGCACCAACCTTTGTTGGTTGCATAAGAGTAGCAGCGGCTTGCAGAGAGGCAGCCATAATTTTACTCTTTTTTCCTTGATCAAAATGTCTTGTGCTCCTCTCAGTTTCTGCTTTGTTAGAAAGTGGATGAGTGGCAGTGAGAAATGGTTTGTATGGACTATGGAGAGAGGGGAGAAATTATTTTGGTGGCTTTGCTGTGAGTAAGATAAGAGATAGGATAAGGCCTATTTCTTCATTGGTTGGCCTCAGCTAATGCCTCTTATTTGGTGGCTTGCAACGTGGCAAAGGTAGATACTCATTTTGTAATTTTGCCACGGAATTGGTGGACTATCGCGTTTTGCATTATTTGAAGCTAAAATCCTGTCACATGTATTTGCACAAATCATATGAATATGAGATTTAATTTAGCCTCAACTGTTGTCTCTAAATTTATATGTGCACAAATAGGCATAAAAACTTATATAAAGTTGAACAATTTTACCTGGCATAATACATGTAAAATATCATGTAAGGTGTCGCATAGGAAGCGAATTATTATGTAAGATGTGTGTTTACTTGTTCAATTTTATATAAATTTAAGCGTTTTCTTGTGTGTACCCTAAGTTGGAAAACATAAATAATAAATAAGTAAATAATAAATGTTGACACCCAATTTTTACCCTCCACAAGACGAATTAAGCATCGAACTCTTAATTTATTAAACGATTTTTGA